>JANJYQ010389646.1:269-11570 GCA_024605255.1 Rastrelliger kanagurta | reverse complement strand
CACACACACACACACACACACACACACACACACACACACACACACACACACACACTGGGAGATTTTGTTTGACACTGTGAAGGTGTCCTTACTTGACCTGAAATACAACCTTTAATATGGCAAACCTGCACATGAACATGCAAACAAAGTGCTACTGGATAGGACACAAAACAGGAAGGGGACAGGGTCTGTTTGGGATTATACCCTAGTGTGTTCGATCACTTATCAGCACCCAGCCTGCCTGTTTTGCCACCTGTTCTCTGTTGTCTGATTAGCTTGATTTGTATTTTAAGTCTTTAAGTCTGGTTGTATACCTAGCAAAGACTAAGCTTTTCCTGGGAACCCATCTAGCAATGGGGAGACCTTAATCTGCAAGAAGAGCCTTCAAGCCTGCTAACCACCACTGGTTCCCAGTTACCAAACCAAGCTTGCAGCCAGGACTGATTACAACCTGCCAGCCAGCCAGTTATTTAGGCTTGTGTTTGTAAGACTGAAATCCACCTGTTCTCACCCTACTTGAGCCAGTTTCAAGGTAAGTTGCTTTGGTATCTACACATGTCCTTTTCATTGCGCGTCCAGGTGGAGGAAAGGTCATCATGGCTTTTGACATCACTGGTCCACTGTATCCCGGTGTCATAGAGACTAAGCTTCTGGTTCCCAGCTGTCAGCTCAAGCAGTCATCCCAACCTCCTGTCCCTACTGAAGTGCAGGAACTCCGTGTTTCACTTGCAGCTGTCCTGTCCTGTCCCTGCCTGCCCAAAGTTCCATATAATGGGGTTCCTGTTTGGTGGTTAACTTTGGCAACCAAGTTCTCTTGTTCCCAACTTTCCCTCTCTGGTCCCCTGCCGAAGCACCATCTTTCAGGCTACCAGTACTTTGCTTCCCCCCTGTCATCCGTCATGTCTGATAGGGTACTGTCATGGACTCATGGTTTTGGGATGGTCTGTATTTTGATATTACTATGTAACATTTATGTTGCTTAGTCCTTTAGGTCATTTGGTTTTGTTTGTTTGTTATTAGACTTTTCTTTGAAGGACTTTTTTTGAATTTGTCTTGTGGTGGTGTATTCTGGGACAGTTTGATTTATGCTGGCTTGTTTTTGAAAGATACTATGTTTTCTAGGTTGTTTTTTTTGTGTGTGTGTTCCTTCAATCCTCCTGTGTTTATGTGCTTCTCCTAACACCTGCCCTGCATCTTCCTCACTGTCTTGCTCCCAGTGTCTTTCCCAGCCCCTTTCCCAGCCTATGAGCCTGCTACCTGTTGTGCCACTTAATTTTGTATTTCAAGTCCAGCTTTTGTTTCAGTCTTTCTCAAGCTGTTCTCTTCTATTTAGCCTACTCTGTCCTGGTATGCCAAGTTGGTTCAGTTCAGTTCAGTCAACAAACAGCATTTGTACACTTTGTGCTTATGTTAGAAGTCTCACTTCTGGACTGAGTGTCTGCCAACAGTCATCCTGTTGTTTCTGTGGATTTTTTGTTGCATAACACTTTGCTAAAGCACAAAGATGCATCTTAAACAGCCTGTTTGCTCCAAGAAAAAACATAATATAGTAAAATAAAGCTAATATCCACCCCTAGGGAACTTGAACCATCAATTTTTGACATTCACGTTCACTTATTTAAATTTTTGCAATTAACTTTCTGTTGTTTGCCTAATTGATTGGCTGATCATTTAAGCACATGGTGTGATCATACTGTATTACTATTTTACACAAATCTGCTGTTAAAGTTTTGTGTGTGTTTTATCTAATGTGATACTCAATAGTAAGGCACAGTTCTTACAACACTCATGGAAAGCAGAGTAAAGTTCACTGTCAAGAGGTGGAAAGTATGGACACAGCCAAGTTGAATGCTTAAAGGTATACAAGCAAATCCAGATACTGGGCAAATAAAGAAGATTCAGAGTGAAGTGTGTGTTTGCTTGACTGAGCTGTATGTGTGAATGTGTCTACTTGTCTACATGTGTTAGCACTACGACAGAGTGCTGATTTGTCCAGGGGCCAGATGTATAAACATTATGTATGCACAAAAACTATTCATGTGTGGTGGGAATATTTTTCCATGGTCCAAATATGATACAACACTGTGTGTGTATAGGTGCAACTGCAATGACTGTGCAAATCTATACAGTTTTATCATTCTTTGAATTTACATACAATGTTTTAACTTTATTTTGTCCTGGCTTGTGACGTATCTTGTAATATCATTTTCACTAAAAAGTTGTCGCTATTAACTATTAACACTGATTTGATGATGAAATACGCAATAACTGCTGACGATGGTTTGCGTAATGATAATGATAGCTGCTGTTGGAGAAACCCTCTGGTGCAGCACAATCTTATTTCTTGTTTGTATAAAGACTGGTGGAGCATGCTGTGTGCTGATAGGACAACTGTTGGTTCAGGGTGTGTCTTCATGCATTTATGCCTAATTGTGGGACTGGAGATAACTACAATTCTGTAAACAGACAGTTTTATAAATCTGACAAGAAATGCAAATGAATATTTCTGGCTTTATGAATGCAGACAGTTTTAGTTGTGAACATAATGAATGTCAGGCATCTTGCAACAAAATGTACAGCACCTCTTGGCTGGTGCATGCTGGGATACAGACTATATCAGCCAATTGCAACCCTGAAGGGAATAAATGATGCTTAGAGATGGAGAAGAGACTGGATGGATGCTCGAAATTTAGTTGTCATCGGTGTTTACAGCTGCAAAAACATGTGTCTGACAACATCTAGAATTTTCCTCTGTTTCTGCCTTTCTCTCTCTCTCTTTCCCTGCTGTTCGCCCCCATCTACCTGTCACCTCCTTCCGCCTCCAGCTTACCACCTGTCATTTGTTTTTTCACTTCCAATTGTTCTTGCCATCCTTTGTCCCCCAGTGTTTCCCAGTTGTAATAGTCTAAATCACATTAGGTTTTCTCTATGGCAAATGAGACTTGACATCCACCTTCAGCTCAGACTATAAATATTTATGTTGTTTCTTCAGTTACGTATTTCTATGAATGTTCACATTTGTCCAGGTTATTGTTATCTCTTAGCCACTGAATTGAAGGACTCGTCTAGACTCGTCAGTCAGACTGAACTGATGAAGACTCTGGGATAAGAGGCAAAATGTCTTCCCAGACATGTCCCGTTGCCTAGTTACACATTTTGACACCTGAGATGACAAGATAAAATACCTTAGCCCCCTTTCGAGTCTACTCCTATATATATTACAGAATTTAAACCAAAACCAAATACTGAATACTGATCTCTTCTTCATGGACACCAGATGTCTGCTACAGTCGTGATGAAAGCATTTTAAACCTAAGATGACTGTATCCCATAGATTTGATGAGCAAGATCATCTTAGCTTTAAGATGCTTTTGAAAATGGCGCCCAGCTTTTCTGCATGTGATTTTCTGCATTATGATTGTATGCATGTCTCAGAGCAGTTGACCTTTGACCTTTTGGATATAAAATTTAATCTCCTCATCATTTTGACCTATTATACATTTATGTGAAACTGTTATAATGAGAGTATTAATTTCTGATTTCTTTTTTTGAGGTCACAGTGACCATGACCTTTCATCACCAAATTCTAATCAGTTCATCCTTAAGTCCAAATGGATATCCATGCCAAACTTGAAGAAATTTCCTAAAGGTGTTCTGGAGATATCATGTTCACAAGACTGGGATGGACAGTCAGATAGACGAACCAAAAAGACAATAGCACCAGCCATAGCTATTGTTGGCATGAAGGCATAAAAAAAATAAACATTTACGGTTAAGTCAGTAATCATCCTCTGAGAGTAGTTTGGTTATCGTATTGCTGATGTGAAGTTATTTGCCTTTTGAGAGCTGAAAATGTGAATAAGAAACATGGTTATTGAGAACATGTTCTCATGGGAGGGTGTCCCAGTATGCTTCCCACGATATGAAAATGTTTAACAAAAACAAAGAAATCTCTCAACCAACTGTTTGACAACTGTGGTTCTGTTTCCCCGAAGATGATGCCAAGCTGCTAAACACTCACAGTTTGACATTTTATGTCCTTTGAAAATTTTCTGGGATGCATGTTTGTGTCTGCATCCCAGTAAAGTGCTGTTTCCATTGTGCACAAACAAAAAAAAGAAATCCAATAGCAACTGAGTGACAAGTGTGCCACTTGAATGAGGGGCCTGGAAGGCTCCGTATTGATCCAGAGGAGGAGACATTTACAAGACAGCAGCAATCACATTGTCCCTTTCTCATGTTCTCAATGCGGAGACGCTGATTGGCTGTTTACAGGCAACAAACTGAGGGACAATATTGACAGGCAATTACATGATGGCTCGAAATGCAGACACACAGATGTGACAGAGAATAGACAGGACAATAATATGACAAACAAATATCTGTTGCCACGGAACCAGAAAGTGATGTGTGATAATTAGGATCACACCAAATGATTGCCAATTGATTGAAACTGGACGATGTAATGCTTGGCTGGCTCACACTGGATAAAGCTGACTGTATTAGCCAATCTGGTGTTGCACTGCGGCTGTGTTGACTAGAAAATATCACTAGGTTAACACTAGGTTAGAAAAATACAATAAGTGCATCCCTTGTAATAATTAGACTTCAGGTTTGGTGATGGTGATATTTGTCTCTTGTTAACATATGTGCTGTGATCAATACCGAGATCTGGCAGCTCAGACCACATTGGAAGATGTCTGGAACACATATGGCAACATTCTTTTTGCAGTACTGTATGTAGGAAATGTGACATGGGGCACACTAAAGGTCCATATACTCAACTGACATGCCCTGCACAAACACAAGTACTCAATCATGTACCAGCTGAATCATACTAAAGTGTGAAACAACAAGAAGTATGAATGAAACATACTGTCTAATTTACATTTGGCCCTATGAGTTTTGATTTTGCCTGCACAACAACTTCTGTACAAGTCCATTGTTGCCTCCTGACAACAACATATTTGGTCTTTATGAACAGAAATGATGTACATGTTTATATACATCTGTTCACAAGTGATCATTCATACGCATGTGATGACACATCCAGGTGTCAACTGACGTACTTGGTGTTAGATTTTCAATCAGATCCAAACAGGACCTGTGAGTGTATAGAGGATCATTTTAATGTTACAGCCGGCCATCAGGAAAACATTAAACACTGCTATCACTCTGTAAACAGCTGCAAAATAATTTACCCGGACAAGCACTTAACAGAAAGGGAAAGTGGGAACATGTCCCATAGAACACATGTGTCAAATCCCTTGTCTAAAATATCACAGATAGAAATGAGGGCTTTTCCAGTTGTGTAAACACCTATCGGCTACATGTGCTTGTTGCACAATCAGTGTCATTAATAACAAGATGAGCACAGCTGAGATTACACCCGCACAGTTCTCATGGCTTTACCTGCTACACACACACAAGGCAAACATGGGGGCGCAGGCATGCATAAATGACATATGGAAACACACATAAGATGTCCATCTAATGATTATATGTGGCAGCTCAGAAAACACGCTCTCTTGTTTGCACAGCTGGACAGAGAAAGTGGTGTTCTAGGATTGCAGCTATGATGATGGTAATTAGAGCGGCTGCCAGATGAGGTAATAGTTCATGTGGCTTTAGGAGCCTTTAGATATGATGTGGCTTCATGTTAACTGGATAGACCAGCAGTAAATTGAACAGACTCAACGGGTGCTGCTGAGTGTCCTTGAAAAATGGAATTGAGCATAGAGTGTTTATTTCTTATTACTACTTGAGACTTCATGAGACTAAAGCACCAACACCCTGCAGTTTTGTGAGCATGAAAGACACTGCCAATAGATTCATTTCAGTAGTGCATAAGCCAAAAAGTGTTAATGTGTGTGTGGCATTACATGTGGACCACGGAGATAGTCGTTTCATTAAAGGATCACAGCATGATACATTTAAAGAGTTGTGAGTACTACAAACCACTGTGCAGTGTTTTATGATCAGCCTTTAAACGCAATAATCTTTTAATCCAACCAGACCTTCTGGTTTGTATTTCACTGTGTGAATGGTACTTAAAACAAGAGACCACACCCACAGAGGACTGCCTTCAGCAAGTGTGAAATCTTCAGTCGGACAATGGAAGGAACCAGGTGGATATGGTGATCTGGGCTCATATTGACTTTTTAGCTACTTGACGGAGCTCGGAATTCATCAACAAAATGGTAAAGATGGGTAGGACAACACAGAACATTATTAACCAATCTGGTGTTAGTGAAGTTACCGTTGCTGTGCCATGTGCATAAATCATTTTAAAGACACTTTTCCACTACACAGTTCCAGCTCTATTCAACCCAACTCTGCTTTACTCAACTCGACTCTACTTGGTTTGTGTTGCGTTTCCACCAACCCTGGTATCTACCACAGTGGGTCATTCCTCAAGGCTCCATTCAACTCCTGCTGGATCTGCTCGTCGGCCTCAAGGCAAAAAAGGCAAAAAGGTCTGAACCTCATCCATGGACCACAGTGAAACCTTAAATTGAGGTAGCAGACATACTCCTTCTTGCAGTTTTTGTTTTTTAAAAATGGAGGAGTCTGACTCATGACTCCTCAGTGACATCATTCTCTGACCAATCAGTTGTTGGCAGTCATTCGATGTCACCTTTCTGTACCAGATCAACTCGCTTGGAACCAGAAACACAACACAAACTGAGTAGAGTCGAGCAGAGTAGGGCTAAGACAGGCCAGTGGAAAAGGGCCATTAGGATGCCACCTGCTGTGTGATGCTGCAAGTATTTAATAAAGTTAAAGGAAAGAATATGACACAGCCAGCTGTGAGCAACGAATAGAACATCAGTAGCCTACTCATGCTCCAGCAAAATCCTAGACTATTTTCAGTGACATTCAAACGACATGAATGTAAAATTCAAACATTAATCTAACATGTTTCAGACCTGTCTAAATCACATTAATAATTGTAGCCTATATAGGCATTTCAGTAGGTTGTGTTATAGATGTGAAATACAAAAGCAAAATATATGGAAGTTGGTGTGTGATTGTGTGTATATCTCTACTAATTAAGTACACACAATTTGAGGCTTTTGTGTTCTCTAGTTTAGATTATAAACCAATGTCTGTGCTGAAATGTGAAGGACAGTATGAAACACTGGAAACTGACCCAGTCATTGTAAACAGTAATTTTACTGCCTGTAATAGATAAATGACCTGTATACATGTGCATCATCATATTTCTCCTCCTTGTCCTGTCACTCCACATTATGTTCCACTGTGTTACATTAAAATACCAGTTCTGAGGAGCAGAAATATGCTCAAATCATTTGGGGTTGAAGCAGCTCTGGCCAACAGGACCTAGAGGACGGACCCAAAGCTTTGTCATCGTGCTCACAGCTGTTGTGTTTCTGTTACTGTTGACATGAACACAAACTAAACACAGGAGGTTTTTTTTTTAATTATTATTGTATTGGGTGTGCTTACATGTTTGTGTGCTGGCTATTGTACTACATTAGTGTCCATTAGAAGAACGGTTGTCTTTAGCTTTCATTCAGATTTCTAAATACCAAATATTCTAAATAAATACCCTGGGTACACTTTCGCTAACACATGGACACACAAATGCACACTTCAAAAGTTATTTTAAGTCATTTACCCGGAGGACCTTGCAGAGAGTAACATTCACTGTCTAGAGGCTTACTTTTACTTGAACCACAGGCGCCAACTCTTATCTTAACTTAAAGCAGAAGTAAGCAGAAGCTTTATCCAATGAGGAGAGAGAACAGCATAAAGAGGTGGTCCTCTCTGCCTGTGCATGGGCATACACCAAAATGATGCCATGGAGGATGATGCGAGTGCATGTGGTGACGTAAGGACGAAGGCGGGGACTGCTCCATCCACGGACAGGAAGTTAGCCAAAACGGCCCTATTGCTTACTTCTGCTCTAACTCTATTATACCTCTATTATAACCCCATTACTTCAAGATGTATTTTCATACATAATATAATAAAAAAAATAATGCTGCTTTTTGATATACTTTTTCTTTATTTCCTTAAAAACCTTGACATCTACTCCTTTTACAATTCAGAATCGGCTCACTCGGTAGCATGGTGATTAAAAGCACAGGCCACATGGAGCATTGCTCTTGAGTGGCGGTCCCCGGTTTGAGTCCCGTCCAGAGAGTCCTTTCCCGCATGTCTACCCCTTCTCTCTCTCCCATTTCCTGTCTACCTACTTTACAATAAAGGCGTCTGTGCCAAAAACAATCTTTAAAAAAAAAATCAGAATCAACAAATATACAAATGTTTTTCTTTTCCATAGTTTAATAGCTGGACACAAGATGTCTCCTACTTCACTGTAAAGTCTATTCTCAGTGTTTGGGCACTGGAGGATTCAAGTTTCCACATTGCATTGTGTATGTTACCGGATCACTGGTTGTGATGTCATAAATCATACTCTTTTTTTTTAAGTACATCCCTTAAACTTAGACGCAAGGTGAACACAGACAAAACTTTCCACTTCTAGTAGCTGAATGTGAAAACACAGTCTGCACATACATCATTCTGCACAGAGAAACACAAACATTCAAGTGTGAGAACAAGAAGACAAACACATTTTTTCAGTCAAGGGAGTCTTTAAGAAATAAGCCAAAAAATGTTGATAAGTGCCAGAACATGCTCAAAAGAACTGTGTGCTGTTAGTATAGATAAACTAACCATCTAACACACCCATAAAACTGTGTCCCAAAAGTATGTTAACATGCTACACTCCAGAATGACTGATGTTAAACCCTATTACCTCATTCAACATGCAAAGTTCTCTCATATATAAAAAAAAAAGACTTTCAAAATCAAAGTGTGGCACAAACCAGCACGTCAAAGCACTTATTGTTTTCTATGCGACTTCACACACTGGTACTGTCTTGATAAGCCTCATGAGTTGACGCCACTGTCCTAGTTCCCTCAGATGTGTATGAACTCAAACAGAACAGGAAAACAGCACTTTCCTTGAAATGCATAATGACACATCTCCGCTGCTACATCTCAAAGCATACAACGCTTTAAACAATGTGCTTTAAAGTATCTGTCCAAAATATGGTGCTGATCTCTCTGCTAAACACTAACAGTAATTTGCCAAAGTATACATGGAAAAAGAATGGACATGCATTTTCTATTGAGCATGTTGTAATTTTATAGTCATTGAACTTTACTGCTGACTTCTCTGGGTAAAGGTCTGTGGAGAAGAGGAATCCAGCAGAGTTTATAGGCCCACTGCTGAGCTAAGGCAGCCAAGTCCTTTAAATCATCTCTTGCACAGTTTATTGAGGATAACTGTATAGAATTTTGAGTCAAGTCAGGAGAAACAAGCCCCGTCGACTGTTCACTTTTGCACTCAGCATGCTGAGGTTTCACCTTCCATTTTCACAGTCACCTCAAGTTCCTTATTTACCTCCTTGCAACTGCTCATTTCCTCCTTCTACCTTCCAATGAGAATCTTGAATCTGTCTGACTTCTTCCCTATTTCCTTGTTTTTCAGTTGATTTCTTAAATTTGCAGCTGCTGAGACAATACATGAGGGGAGCGGTTCCTTCCTTTACTTCCCCATTATTTCTGCTTTTAGCTCCTATATCTTTCCTCCCCCTTCTTCTTTGGCATCCTCTCTTGTGCTGGTTTGATAACAGGCTGTCACAAGTGATTAAGTGTTTTCTCAGAAAGTGCTGGCTACCCCTCAAGGTCCACAGCTTATGCTGGTGGGTGGCTGGCAGGCAGGAAAACAGGAAAATGACAATTGCATTTGCAGGCGAGAGTAGAAACACACATCTCGGGAGAGAGGGTGATAGAGATGCAGAGAGAACAACCTCTCTTCCCCCCTTGCTTCATCTGTCCTTTTGATTGGACAGTGATTGTTATGTGTGGACCTCATAGCAAACCAGTAAAGGGCATGGGTATAAACAAATGGTGTAATTACAAGATCCTAATGTGACACAAGGGAAAAGAGGTAGAGTGGGATTGGTGGTGGTGATGGGGTGTCTGCCAGTATTATTAAATTAACTTTGCTCTCTAGCACTTGTTTTGCTTGTTTGACTGGTATTTGAACTGACACTGACCTAAATTCTTCACTGTCTGACAGAAAGAAAGACATGCAAGCAGACAAGCAGTCGATTGAACGGGAAAGAGGACAGTGGTCAGGCAGGGGGAACGACAAAGCATCAGTCAGCATAAGAACTTGACAGGTGTTTAAATCCGCTCACTGCACTTTGCACCTAAAAGCTGTCTGCTCATTTGCATAACGTGTCACAGTAGTCTAAGGTAATGTGGCACTTTAAAATTTGCATCCGCAGACACACACATATGCACATGTACACACACCTGCAAAAAGCCACAGGAGGTTAGTTGTGTGACACTGGCTATCCAACATAGCTATATTTCAATCTCCAATCACTTGTCACTCATCCTCAAACCAGACAACTGTTTTTCTAGACAAGACATCTTCCTTCCTACTAAGTCTCATGAGATGACAGCAGAGTGTTAGATTGCTGACAATACAAAGACAACCTGCAGTGCAAACCTGCAGGGGGAAAAACAATGACTACCAAAAGAAAAAAAAAACATCCTCTTTGTGACTCTCCAGGAACTGTGTCCTTCCAAACAGGAACCTAAGTGTTACCTAATAAGGCTGCTTTCAAAGAATGCTGCAGAGACTTCAGACCACCATAACCACCTCTTTAACAAGGACTCCTCCAAAATACTACAATAATCCCTGAGGGACAATGCTGCCATACTTATAATTATCACGTGCTGGAGGAAATTTAAAAAAAGAAAAAAATGATACTGGAGCAGTTGTAGTTCACATGCTGGCAGGTGGACTCATCCTCAGCATCATACCTCGTATATAATTGACTCATAGACGAAATGAAAATCAAGTAGGTAGTTTTTATGAAGTGGTTATTTAAAATGAAACATGGCAGATGCAACTAATAATAAAGCATGAGACCCCCTCCTCCTCTTATGTAATACAAAGTATGCTCCGGCTGATTAGCTGTTACTTAACAGGCGCTGCTGCGGTGATACAGCGGTGAACAGAGAGAGGAGACAGCCTCACGGAAGAGACGTGAAAAGACAGAAACTGAAAGGTACGGCGTGAGAAAGAGAAAAAAAACGCATTCTGCAATAATGAGAATGAAAATAATCATTAGCAGAGAGGGTCAGTCCTAAGCAGAGGTGGGAGCAATTCTTGGGAACAATATCCGTGCGCCCTCTGTGCAACAGTTGTCTATTCACCTTAAACAAAGCGCATCAGTCCGCTGCAGGAAA
>JANJYQ010389268.1:0-10046 GCA_024605255.1 Rastrelliger kanagurta | reverse complement strand
GGGAGTAAGACATATAAACTATAATAAGCAGTAACTTAGTGTAACAAGTGCTGAATATAAAATTGGTCAAACATGCAGCTGCTTTTCACATTTAACTGATCATTTAATGGGATATATTGCTGCAGTAGTACATCTTCAGCATTGAAATTTTCCAATTACATGCTTTTAGTTGTTAGGGAGAGCACATATAAAGAACATATAAAGTATTTTCATGAGATAAGGAAAGATGAATAGGGTGAGGGGGAAGAACACTGTAGAGTACTGATCATTTAAAATACATTAAACTCCCTTTAAATATCCAGTGTTAATGACAGTACAATTTAATCCTTACATACTGTTCGGGTCAAATTTGATGATATCTTTAAAGGCTGATATTATAAGACTTTTTTTTCCTAAGGTGGCCCAGTGACAAAAATTCAAATATTTTAAAATTATTTACTTTTGTTTAGGTGGGATACATTTTTGGATCTAGAGGGGGTTAATAGTTATCATGAAACCTAATATCCAAAGGTTGCATCTTTCATTTTTGAAGAAATGATTAAGGCTGCTTTATTCTTATTTTAGATGACATAAAATCATGATATAAAGTGGCTCTGAATCTGTTTCCTCTAATGTAATAATATAATTAATGTAATAGTCCAGACCAAAAGAAAAGATTAATACAAAATACATTACAGTTCTAAATATGGTATAGGCACTGCTTATAAAGCGAAACTTAAGTCAGGTCATATTATGTACAGTATGTAAGGATTAATGCCTTATAGTGTGTATGTAATATGTTTTCAATATATGACATATGTTACAACCATCACATATCCTCTTTATCGCCCTCTCTCCCTGACCTCTCACTGACAAGAGCCATGCTGTTCGATTTGCAGCATGAAGTACTGTGTGGAAGCCAAATGAAAAATGATATTAGACCAAAATGATCATGCTGTTTCTGAAGTAGAAAACAATGTTTTACAAATTGAAAACTCAAAAGCACAAAAATGAAGGCACAATGAAAAAACAAATAGTGTTTTAAATTTTTTAAAAGTTTTTCACTCACGTTTCAGGAAGATTTTTTCTACTATAAATATCATATCTAGTGTCAACCTCACAGCAACATCTGAAGCATAATATATTGTTTAAATGTGACAAGCTGAATTTTAAACATACTGCCCATATTTAGTGGAATGACTTGACATGTAAAACTGACTGACTGCTCTTCTAAAATCTTTTCATTAATATATGGCAATTTTCATTAACACATTAAAATGTCACATTGGGTCAAATGTTCTTGTAGTTAGATTTCCAGATTTGCAACAACTAAACATTCACATATAAGAAATTGAACCTTTTGGAGAGCTTGCTAAAATACAAACATGCTAAATAAATGAAATGACTAATTAAATAAAACTGTCTTATCTGTTATATCGACTATTATTATAAACATTATCCAAACTATAATTAAATTATTTGATTTAAATAAACTGCATTTTGCATTTTAACAATGTAGTGCAACAATGTAGACCTGCTACACTGAGACATGGCCAACAAATGCATTATTTTCACATTTTGGCAAACAATTTAATCATGCTATGTGCAAAGTGGCAGTTTGTTGGTTTTTATGCTTTTTAAGTGGTTCACTATGTCAGAAACTTGTTTCACAGCTTGTTACCGACTGTCTTCAAACTTGGACGGCACAAGACAGAAAACAGGGGTGGTGTCAGTTTCGGATAGAGGGTGGCATTCAGAATTCCCTTAACCCCTCCTTATTTCAGTAAAGCCAGTATATACATAGTTGATCCACTGACCCAGATCATGACCCCTATTGCCAAGTTGGTAGACTGCAGTTGGATCGCCCCTACTTACACCAACAGCAGTGTGTGTACATTAGCGTGAAAGACGTATCAGTTTACTGAACTCTCAACTTCACCAGAGAAAGCAATCCTGTTAGGGGTCCCTGAAGCTCTGAGCACTGGCAGAGTAAGGATTTCACAGCTCTTTGATTACTCTGGAAAATATCTCTGCAAAATCGATAGCATGAATGCCTGGCTAGTGGATGAACCCCCCGTATCTATTACCATAACATTGGTTTCCAGGTAAAATCTGATGCCTGCTGTGGGCGATGATAAAGTCTGCCAGCTGGTTTCAGTTTCCTGTCTTTTCATCAAAGTCTGCTGGCCGATATTTACTGCGCCATCCTTCAAACCTAATGACCTGCACATGTACAAAAAAACCTAAACAACTGCATCACCAAACATATTAATTGTGTTTATCCTGTGCACAGTAACAGATAAACCTGAACTATCTACTTTGGGAGAAATTATTAAAAAATGCAAGCTATCACACTGTCAAGGCTTGTGGCATGAAAGCCCAAATGATTTACAAAAAAGAAAAAAAAAAGATTTAAAAAGCAGGACCCGAAACTTGTCTGCTAGACACTCAATGTCAGAGAGATGGATGAGAAAAAGCTTCTGTAATAGACTGGCATCCTGCCTTGGGGGAAGGACTGGTAAACCTTAGCTGCCTCACACTGCAGAAACAGGAGATCAGCTGCTGGCCTCAGAGCAAATGGCTCCAACAAGGCTTACACAACCGAGCCATCATTAAGGTATCAAATTCAAAGACTGCAGTACCCGCTGTGGTGTGGCAAGTTGTTGACTGAAGGTGTATATTCAGCATTTCATACTGTGTATGCATCTTTCGTGCAGTTTTTAAAAGCCACTATGTGCCACATTTTTAAGTGATTTAAGCAACTTTCAAAATTATTCTGATATCATATTTGTGTTTGCAGAAAAGCAAAATCCCAGAGGAAATTGCTTCAGGTCCATTTATCTACATACTGTCACTAGGAGTAGCCAAATGCAGAAATGTTCAAAAACTGGCAACCTGGGAGCCTACTAATTAAAGTGAATGCCACAAAACTGCAACATCCACAGTTCAACTACGGCAATGCATATTAAACATAGAACTGCTTATTTAAACATTCAGGAGAAGCAACATAAACATTGGGAGTCATATTTCTGGCCACCTGGTAAATGTGGAACCAATATCCACTCTAGTTAAGCTATGTTTGCATCAAAACCAACTAAATGCTCCACTATATTGACCAGCTAGTTGCGAACTTTGCATGCTAATTTGGTTTTCCTCCACTTATTCTCTAGCATTTTCTTTTTAGTTGTATTTGTATGTTTGTTTGTTCAGAGGTGGTCACTATGTCAAGAGCTGATCTTAATTTAAAGTTGAAGTGATTCACTTTTTCATCAATCAATATAATTTTATTAGAGAGAGGCTGTCGATGTTATTAAAGAATTCAACAGCTGCACACTGACATACAAAGTTGTCTTCTAATGAGGCACTCCATATAATTTTATGTTAAACCAGCAACAGTCACATTAAATCTGATATATTAATCTATCTTGTCAAAAACCAAAATTTAAATGTCTAGTGATCACTTAATCAAGTATACAGTAACAGTTGTGGCCCAACTATAAGCTAAGTAAAGTCAAAAGAGCGCAAAAGTTGCATAAAGTCCTTGGACTTGCAGTCTGAGATGTTATCAATATGCAAAATAAAATCATCAGTTATGAGGATGCTTTCATGGTTAATAAAGCAAACTGACAGTAGTTCAGTCATTTCATGTAAAAAATTATAGCATATGCCTCAGTGGTTGATGAATAGTAGTCAACTGTGGTTTGATTTTCCAACATAATAGCCTGCTAAAGTAATAGCCTGTAAAAGTATCAAAATATAGCAGCTAGACCTCCTCCTCTATACTCCTCAAGCATAGAGGGAATGCAGCTATAAATTAGGGGGAAGAGGTCTTTATTTAGTGTCTTTAGAGTGGATCCACTGAACCAAGCCATGTTTTGGTCAGGAAAATAAAATCAAGGTTATATTCACTGATAAGTTACTTGTCTTATTTCTAAGTGTCTGTATGTTTAATATAGCCGTTTTGTTTTGTTTTTTATATCTTTTGTCCATGTCTGAACTTTTTCACCTGGGCTATGATTTTTCAAGGTAATAAAACTGGACCCTGTTTTTGACTTCTGATGTACTTTGATATTTTTTATGACAAGTAACAGTTTCAATTTTGAAGACATTTCTACCAGCAGATAGCAGTATCATTGTTGCAGACATAATGACTATGAGTAAAATGTTCAAGCAGTGGGTTTCTTACTGAACTTCAAATAGGAGCATGCTGATCTGTTATTGTAGAGTCCTCTTGTCATTACAGTAACAAATGTTCCATGAATTTATTTGACAGTACTGACACACTGTTTCGACTTGGATGAAGACCATCCCTTTTAAACAGTGCAGGCCTCCCTTAAAAGCAGTCCCAGTTGTCAATATAATCAACAATGTTTTCAGGCAACTGAACGTTTCACTGACATGGTTGTCAACAGGGAGCGGACCAGATATTATGATTCTGCAAGTGGAAGATTTTATCTTGCTGTGTAGTGAAATGAAATCTTTCTTGAGGGTCCTGGATCTCCATAGACTGATGTCATTTTTACCAGCGTGAATAATAACAGTAGCAAAATGGTCTGCATTTACTGGAGGGACAACATATGCAACATCAGAAACTCTTGGCCCGGGGAAACAATGTACTTCAAAATCATTAAAAGTTTGGGGCCAGATTTTATACAATGGAGTTTCCAATAACAACGATATTGTACAATGTTGTTGGTGGTGAAAGTGGGGCTGAGAACTTGTGAATGGGGCTGGCAGTGGCGCGGGTGGGCACTGGTGAGCTTTTTGTAAACGTTTGTATTGTATACATTTGTAAATGTGGCCATCCTTCTATTACAGTGGTTCTGTCACTAGAAATAGAATGATTATAGCCATTTTATTTGTCAAAATTACCATATTAGTTATTTGTAGGACAAAATTCATCCACAACCAGTTGGCCTTAGACATTTAGCAAAAAAGCACACAGTTCCTACAGTAGACTTTTTTGCATGTCATTCTCCTGCTCTCTCCACTAATTTTGTGTTCACTCTCTACTATGACATTATGCAATAAAATTTAGATTATACATTATGCATTACAGACATGGACAGCACATTCAAATAAAAAATAGCAAACTGCATGAAAAGGATGTACTATACTTTCACAGCTCACATAATGTAGCTGTAAATATTAAATACAGTCTTGCGAAAGAAACCAATGAAAAAAATGTTCTGCTTAAAATTAATGAATTCTAAAAGAGTTCCAAACTATATCAAGGAATGAATACTAGTTATGCATTTTCTTTAAATACACACTTCTATAAATACTCCTCACACTTACAATGCAACCTGGGGTGCAGTTTGACTCTGCACTGGTAAAGTATGTCCTCACTGATGTTGTAAGCATATGACATAAATAATGAAAGGGCTGCACTCAAACCTCAAGGTGATGTCCTGTGCTGATGCTCCTTATGCTTTTTGATGTGTCAAATTACTGACCACACTATTGCTTCTTCCTCAAACTTGACAAACTCAACAGAATAATACATTCTGATAACTAGCTTCATCCACCTCTGATGCTATTCAGTGTCCAGTTAAGGAGTGTATGACAACCAGGGCGTCCTCTAGTGGTCTTGCAGTTTTTGAAAATACACAAAGCTACAACAACCTCACTTCGTCTGTGTCTGGTCTGGCCAACCTCTTATTCAAAAGTCACCCCCACTCCTTCACTCTCTCTCTCTTTCTTTCTCTCTCAGCATGTTTCCTGTCACTTAACGCTGTCAAGCTGTCTAGTAGAGGCAGTCAATCATCTGGTGAGTGAATACTGTAATGAGCGAAAGACCTAAAAGGAGGTAGGTTAGTGTACCGTGCAGTCTGCAATACACACAACAGTCCCAACAGCTGCTGCTCATACATGATTCTGATGGCAGATAGAACAAATGGAAATACTTTCATGTATACAGCAGAGATGCTGTGTTTCCCACAGCATCTCATGTTTTCATCACAAGCCCAATTTTCTGTCATTCATAGAGCGGTATGATTTCCTGGACAGAATTGCAGAATTTGATGATGAAAATGGAATATCATAGAATTTGCTAAAATGCAGTATCACGTATAAAAAAAAATCAAGGTTTATCCTACCATTATAAAACATATGCACAGTATCTTAGTGTCTTTTTCACAGTATCTAAGCTGATAAAGCAGGAAAACACTATCCTGATAGTTTCCATACACACACTCAGAACAGCCAGCAGAGCACTTACGGTAGAGACACTGAACTAATGATGTGAAAGATAAAGTTTTACTTGAGTCAAACATAACTACACTCATTACTGAAAGGGTAATAAAAGCTTTGTGAGTAAAGAAGTCAATGAGGGTAATTAATCAAAACACCTGTTCAACAAGCAGAAATGTGTAGTAAAACGTCATTTTCAGCGGCTTTGTCTGTACAAAATTGTCATGAACAAGTGGAAATAAAAGCTCACAAATCTTAAAATATGTCTTAAAACTTCCCAATGATGATGTCAGGAATAGTATACATTTCACTGACATTTTAGTTTTTTAGTGTTATCTCCAGTGAGAGAGATATTATTGAGTGTACATTGTGACTCTGTTGTTGTAAGCTGTTCTTGTAACAGTATTTAGTTGTATTTTAAATATAAATCAATTCTAATCTTGTTTGTGTGGAAAAGATTTGTGTTCCCCGGTTCAGTCTGTGTCCATTTTCTATCCTGGGAGGAGAAGGTTATGACCCGTGTCTTCCAAAGCGGTTCATCTGTCTGCCCACTGAGGTTGGCTAGGATAAGCAGCTGTCTTGATAAGGCTGGCTGGGTCCTATGGAAACCAAGGTCGGGTGGAGATGTGCTGTGCTTTGTGCAGATGGTTAGACTATTCTCCTCTTGGAATAGATTGCATGTGACCTATGTGCAGACTACTTGACTTGAGTTGACTTTAGTGTCTCGTTTATAGTCCAATATGTGACAGATGATGAAAAATGAACAGGTAGTAAGGGTAAGGATTTGGTGAAGGCTTTAAATACTCATGTCCAGAAGTAGATGGACAGACGTGCGTTACAGAGTTTTTTCACTTTTACTATCATTTTGTTCTCTACAATCTAGCTTCAATAAAACGTTACTGTGTAAGACATCCCGGTTATCTTACAGTACACAAATCATTCTAAGTGTATTCTTTTTAAAAAAAATAATGATTTAAAAAAAAAAAACACAGTTCTCTAGTCATGCAAAACCGTAAGTGAGCCGGACTTACGGCTTAAGGCCATTTAGCGCTTACATATCTATTTCATTTCTTCTGTGTACTGAGGCACTTTCTTTTGTTAAAAAATAGTGCAATGTTGTGTTACATCATTACACATTTATTTATACATGCATTTTACTTGACGTATAATTAAATTTTGAAAACTTCCTTATTTAATTGTTGAAATTTAACACACCGTATGATTCAGCACTCTTTCTGATGACAAATTGTGCTTAAATCATAAAACACTTGATGAAAGCTGGAAAAAATGTAAAAGGATATCATATAGCCCTACATATAGGCCCCCCCACCCCCCAACTTGTGCTGAATCATGGTCATGTTAAATGTGTTCAGAGTAGCTTTGCAAATGTGTCACATAACAGCTGCAAAAATGAGTTGTTTATCAGGGCCTAATTCAAAAATATGACTATGTGACTCTTACATAAACAAAAATCATTGAGTCTTTTTGTCATCTAAAACACCAACTGCAGATTTGGGTGATTATTCTCGGTGGGTTTGTCACTAAACAAAACAACAATAACAAAAATGGCTGCTGGTAGGACACATCGTGTGATATTCATAGACAACTTTTTGCCTTGGATGTTTGGCAAAATGTAGTGGTATGTGACAGTGAGTGGTTGGATCATCTTGAATATCCGAGCATTCACTATTATCAACTACAGTACTTGTTACACATCAAACTAGAATCTGTCAGATTGCACAGTACAGTCTTTGTGCTGCACAAAATGTACCGCTGTATCAGTTGTACACATTCAAAATACAGAATGAAATCAATTTATACAGTGGCCCAGATGTCCTGCAGCCATTATGATTTGCTGACAGAACTAAACTGAGAATGTAAACATTCAACACATGGGAGCTTCAAGCACAAAATGGCTGATGTTATCGATGCGTTGATAAGAACGCACTCTGACACAAATTAAAACGGTCCTCCTCCCTGCCAGTGAATTCTACATCATTTCCTCATCCTGGCACTTGTGTGAAATCATGCAAGTCATGTTTTGCATATGGATTTTTATCTTGATTGATACCACTCCTATCTGCAAATACAACTTTGCTTTATTCATACCGTATGCAAAGGAGATCTTTTCATATCTCAACTTTCTACTGACAGAGAGATAATTTATTGCAGAGGATATATCAGTTGCATAGCAACCTGCAATTATGCATGCTGTCTGTAGAGAAGATACTCATTCACTGTGTCCTTCTCCATTTCCTCCCCTTAAACTACACTAAAGTAGCTCTGTTTTCACAAGGAGTGTACATGTTACACACGTCAATTAGCCATGTCAAAGAGAGAGTTAGAGATTTNTTTACTGTATATGAAGTAATAAAAACAGTTACACTGCATAAGAGTTGACAGTGGAAAGCAATCAAAAGCAGCAGGAAGTGGAGCGAGAGAATATGACTGCAGTAGTGCCCACAAGGGAAGTAAATCAAATATTCTTCAGGGTGGTATGTTGCATCCTGGGATGGGCATGAAAATAGAAAACTGAGCTGGATAGCATCACTTCAGGGTCACCAAATCTGTGTTTTTGGGATAGTTTATTACACCTGCTGCTGATAAATCTCAAACAATGGGCACCATGTGGAAAACCTTGGTACTGACTCCACTGGCTGTATATCAAGAGGATCCTCACCTTTGCTGCACTGATTTTAAAAGCTTGAGTTTGGAAAAAATACAATAACAATAAGGAGTCAAAGAGCATTATTTGAGCATGCAGCCCCTTGCTGATGTCCACGCATAACAGGTCCAGTGCAAAGCTCAGGTATCACTGACTGCCACAGTTCATAGTCACCTGAAGTGGGCAGACTGTGAGCCAATGCCTTCAGGCTGTTATTCAGGGAGGGCCACAGGCCACAGGCCAAATCAAATGCATTGAACTTCTCATTTCTACCGCACACCATGTTCCAGCTGGACTGTCACAGATAGCAACTCCACCTCCTGCCTGCATCTGCAAGCTCCATTTGTTGGTCATTTCATGCAATACCTTTATGTGTTTACTCAATGCTTCTGCATGCTGTTTATTGTGGTCATGGGGGTCTTTATGTGCTGCAATGCAGCAGGATCTATCACAGTATCACCTTCGAGTGACTTTTTGTATATATATATATATATATATATATATATATACATACATATATAAAGTTATTTGGAAGAACTATTTACATCAGTCTAGGAGTTGAATAATCAGAAAACATCAGTGAGGCCAGTGAGACAAATGATAACATCAGGTAGTCTGACCATGCAATGAAAAGTACTCCATCCAACTGGGGAGCAATTTACTGGAATCGTCTTTCAGTTTTTCTCAAAAACATGAAAACCATGAATAATTTTGAATATTTTGCCAACATATAAAACAAAAAAAACATAGCTTGTTTGGTTGTGTAGTTCTAGTGTTGTTGCCAGAGGGCCAAGTATTTTTTTCATTATTTTTTAGTATTGTAGGGTGATTCCAAAAGGAGGAATTTGTTAGGTCTGAAGGCATTTGCAGCACATGTAATGGCAACAAACTTTGGGAAAGGTTTTTCTGCATTATTCCTACTATCACATGCATTTTACTAGAGGATGTTAATGCAACAGTTTATTTTACTATATACATGGCTGTAAAATGTACTGTATTCTTAGAATTTTCTTACATACTAGATTTGTTTGTATGTATGATTTTTTGTTGTTTTTCTAATGATACTTTTAACATACGTAAAGCATTTGACTATTGGAAAAGTGCTTCATATATAAAAATCATTAGATTTATATATTATATCTATACTATTATGTTTGAAGCTTGGTTTTGTTTCTTCTTCATCAGCAGCATGAAGATTAACTTTAGTTGT
>JANJYQ010389180.1:4849-16252 GCA_024605255.1 Rastrelliger kanagurta | reverse complement strand
ACACACACACACACACACACACACACACACACACACACACACACACACACACACGTCCAAGTACATAATAACAAAACTGCACATAAGAAATCTTTGTTTGGGTTCAAACGTTGCAATTCAACTTGAGCTCTGAGAAACTAGATCTACATCTAATATTTTATAAACCACACATTTAATTTACAGATTATTCAATTATCTTTATTACTGCTACTTGGTAAACATTTACCAGACCTTCATCAAAGGTTTTCTGCTAAAGACAAATTTACTGTCAACATTTCTCCACTAAGTAGCAACATTTTTTAAAAGTGATGCAGCTTTTGGATGCTGCATCACTGCAAATGGAGAACCAACAGCAATATCCTCAGTCAGTAATAGAAGCTTTGTACCAAGTGTTTATATTGACACATCATTTTCACCCACTGCTGCTCTTTCAGGCTCTATGGGAGGTCTTTTCATGGACGGGGAGGACTCAGCTACAGCAAACCCTGTGGAGGACATCAGCAAGTGGAGTGTGGAGGACGTGTGTGGCTTCATAAGCAGCCTGGCCGGATGTGCTGAATACACACAGGTGAGGATGTAGGGAGAGGGAGGAGAGAAAGCGAGAGAGAGGGGAGATGGAGGCCAGGGGCAGGCTGATGACTAACTGCAGGAGAATAGTGACCAAGATAGAGAATTCATATGGCAACATTTCTACTATAGTATTTTCAAGGCCATCTCATTATGTTTAGGTAGAAGCACTGAAACTGCACAGCAATATTTTTTTCAAGTGTATTGTGAATGCGTGCGCGGATGCATGAATGTTAATGTGTGTTTGAGGTCATTTCCACTTTTGCAGCCATGTTTGTGGTCTATGTGTGAATGAGAGAATTACACCTGTGTGTATACATATGTGTGTGTGTTTGTGCATATGTGTATAGGCATTTCCAAAATGAAATATCCTGTATTTTAGAAGTCACCCAATTTTACCTTCATTTATAGCTAATTAATTAATTTCAAGTTCATCCCAAAGGACAAGTTTGTCCTAACATCAGTCAGGTTGACACATTTTTCTTGTCGTAATCATTGGTCCTGTTTTCCTGGCCAAAATGAGGTATCCTCCAAACAGATTTAGACTGAAAAAGTGATTCTTCTAATTAAAAATATAATTGAAGGTTTATTTGAAACTAACATAATGGTTCAACTGTTCAAGTTAGTCAAATCAATATTTTTGTTTTTAGCGCCAAATTCCTTCTTTTTGTTACTATACTATTGCTCCCACTAAGCAGGAAAAACAGGGTTGAAACCCTTTATTACCATACCTTAAAACACTTTTTTCCTGACTGTTGTAAATACTGACTGTTGAAAAACAATAGTGAACTTAACCTGCTGATATGTTAAAAGACTGATTGGTCACTGTAATGACTTTGGCCCTGGCATGAAAAGATTCCTTGCTAATTTGACTTTGATGTAATACCTGTGGGCTTCATTAGTCAAATCAAGTGGCGATCTTCCAAAACTTGCCTTTTTTAATATGAAATTCTTACAATTTAATATCTTTAAGAAACCAAATGCAGCTAAAGATGCTGTAAGACAACTGAACTAGATCCATTATATATTGTAAAAATGTTGAATTGGGTATTATTCTCTCTTAAAACAGATATGTAACATTTTGGAATAGAAGCACTGATTTGTAGTTTGTGTGAATGAATGTGTAGCTTTGTGTGTTGAGTGTGTTTCTGTGTGTATGCCGGGCCTGTGGCTGAAGCGCCTGTGTCTCCGCCAGGTGTTTCGGGAGCAGGCCATTGACGGAGAGACTTTACCACTGCTCACTGAGGAGCACCTGCTCAACACCATGGGACTAAAGCTGGGGCCTGCACTCAAGATCCGCTCACAGGTACACACACCACAGACCTGCGTGTGTGTTTGTGTGTGATCAAGTGGACTTGTGAGTGTTGGAATGTGCGTTTCTGTCCATAGGCTAGAGACAAACTGCTAGTGTAGTATAGCGGATTCCCTTAAACTAGCCTGCCCCACAGCCTCTCTTCTTCTGTTCTCTCTCTCTCTCTCTTTGAAAGACAGTTTACAACATGAATGCATTATATGACCCTCTAGACTCTACTGACAATCATATGTGCTCCTCTCATCTACTCAGGTGGCGCGGCGTGTTGGCCGGCTCTTCTACATGACTGGATTCCCACTGGCATTCCCATTTCCACCTTCTGCTGTCCTGCGCCCCCCTGAACGAGATCGGGATCCCCTGACCACATCATCTGACAACCCCCTGCCCCTCTCGCTGTCCCTCCCCCACAGACCCACCTCCACCAGCAGTAGCTCTTCTCCATACAGCGGCCCTACCCCAGGGTGCTCATCCCCCAAGCAGGAAAATGGTAACGGCTCTACAGTGGTGGGACGATATGAGGCCAAAACTCCTTCGTAGGAGAGGGCAGGCAGGGAGGAGTGAAGCAGACAGTGAGGGGGTCAGCTTGAACCTGAGAGATTCGACTCCCAGGCCATATTTACCAGACTCAGTCATAAACTCCCCCTCCACCTCGGGACCTTTAAGCTGAAATTTATGGGAAAATATTGGACAGGAATAAAAGACATCTAGGCGATATGGACCGTGTCCGGCAAACCAATCAGCTTCTGAGTTCCTCTGTGGTGGCTGTAGCCAAGCAGAATCCAAAGAAACTGGGTTGGAAGGGAGACACATGAAGCGACAGAGGAATAGAGAAAGAGGAAAAGGAGACAGCTGGTCACAGACAGCCTGCCAAAAAAAGGAGCAAAGCCCTGCCACAAATGCGACATTCTTGCAAGTCAGACAGTCAGACGCTAGCGGAAACTCTTCCTTCCTTTCTGGGCTGGAGGAAGCTCTGCTCTCTCACTTTCTCTCTCTTGTCTCTATCTCTCTGACTGCTCTCACCACAAGCCCTGCAGAACCCAGGAATTAAAAAGAGACGCCTCGCCCCTCTTTTCTCTCCCTCCCTCCCTTTCTTGCCTGTTTCCTGAGGCCAAACAGCAGCGTGCTGTCTTTTTAGAAGCTGGAATTGAATCATATGCTGAGCAGCAGCAGATCTGACCAGCTCCCTCTTATCACTGCAACTATGCATTCCACTGTCCCGATACCAAAGATGACCGGATGTGTGGAATTGGAAACATGTTTCACTATGTGTCTGCTTCTTTTTTGCATTAATGGTCTCAGAGAAAGACTGGTCCAACAGGGGGGATGCTAGGCTAATGCCTCACATGATGGACTCTATTTGAGGTGACACAGGTGTCATTTATTGACACATAAAAAGCTTAAAAGTGTCGCTGAAATGGAAAAAAGTGGCTATGGTGTGTACGGCTTACGTCATTGTACGCTTGTGTTGACTACTGTGGGAGGTAGGAAAAACATGCAAAATTGTACAGAGTCATGCTTAAGATGAAAATATCCTGAAGGTTACATACGTGGTACTTTTACTTTTTGTTAAATGTAGTTGCACGAATAAGGTTTTCTTTACTGAAAAATGTGACTTTGCTCAACTTTGGTGGTACTTTTGTTCATACTTTTGCCTTTTTTTTTTTTTTTTTAAGAAAATGTAATATTAAAAAGACGCTCCAATCTTGAATGCTACTTCAGCATATAAATATGAGGAAAAAAATATTTATAGGACTTTTGATGTAGTAGATAAAGCAGATTATGATATGTATTATAATTAGCCCTTGAGATGGATTCCAAAGATACTTCTACTTTGTTTTCTCTTGGTTGCAGGGAAAAGAAAGGCACAAAGCTCTTAATGCAAATGTTTTTGAATTTGTTATGGATTTTTTTTTTTTCAAACTACGCAAGCAATTAATTAAAAATGGTCTCTAGATTTCCCTTCAAAGGCTTTGTCTTCATCCTATTTTTCTATTCACCACACAGGTGAAATAAATCCTGAAGAAATTCCTCTGCTTTCTTTTTTCCTCTCTTGTGTGCCTGCGTCAGATAGCGTATAGATGGCTTTCCTCCTCAGGTGTTCTTTACAAGTCTGCATGAGGGAGTATGTGATCTCCTGATGTGTGTGTGTGTATGTGTTTGAGAGAGAGAGAAGGGGAGGCGACCCATGGGGGGCACAGTTCAGGTCAACACCAGCTGTCAGAGTGTGAGGTTCAGCCGCAGGCCAAGGCCTCCCTGCCTGTGGGGATAAACCTGACCCTCCTCATACACCCACACACACACACACACACACACACACACACACACACACACAGGACCAGAACTGAGAACAGCCCCCACTCACGCTTACCTTCCTGCTTCAAAGAGTTGACACTGAAGCAGATCGCTCTACACTCTACACAGGGATTTCCCCTCACTTTAGGCTGGGCCTCTTCAGCAGTGTTCTGTATTCACTGAAAACGTCCTAAGAGGAAATGTGACGACACAAAAGTGTTTCTCGAATCTTCATTTGTGGCACTTAAGTCCATGTCAAACATCTTCTCTGCCCTGTTTTGTGCACCAGTGAATACATCTGAACAATGCCAGTCTCACCTTTAGTTTAATGGTGAATACTGGATAAAGGTGCAGTAAAGTGGGGATAACTTGGTGTAGGAAAGCCATGTCTGAGCATGTGAATACACAGACAGCAAAGACAGTGGTCTGGGTGGGGGGCGGGTGAGGAGTTGGCAGAGAAACAGACCAGCCTGTGTTGCTGCTCTACCACCTGGGCGGAGAGTCTTGGCACGGCATCAGACGCCACCCTGCCAGCCTGGCACAGCACTGCAGCCTAAGGGCTCAACACCCGCCTCTCTGTATCCCTCCTCTTGGCCAGCCCAGCCTGGCTCGGCCTGGCTCAGTGAGGCTCATGGCCCTCTCCAAATAGCGCGTCCTCACAAAGCCTGAGGGTGCCTACAGGTGTGCACATGTATGGAGCACTAATGCATTAACATGCACGGACACGCTCAATTAATTAGCATCTCCACAAAAAATTAAAAAAAAACTCAAAGGACAATCTGGATTCTTGAAACGTTTTTTTTTTTAAAACAATTTCATTGGAGCATGTTTGTACTACACAGGTGAAGCAATACAAAATTCAAAAGCAGAGAAAAAAAGCAAAATGTCCAGTATATTTTCAGTATGGATGGATGGCTGGTAAAATGGCGAGCATAAAAAGTCTCTCGTGTTAACTCGAGCGTGTGCATCCATGAACCTCAGTCATCGTCAGACAGCTCCAGGTCCTCCACCAAATCCTCATCTCCCTCTGCCAGCTTTATCAGAGCAGAGGAGGAGAGCGGCTGAGGAGCCTTGGAAGCCTTTTCATCCCCTTCCTCCTCATCATCATCATCATCATCTAGAAAAGAGACAAACACTTCACATTGAGCGTAGAAATGCACACAAATGACTTATTAATTAGATGGTATTACTCTTAATACCAGCTGGCCTCTGTAATAATGAGTATTTGAATATGCACTTTAATATAGAGCTGCAAGTCAATCCACAGAAAATTAATTGCCGACTGTTTTGATAATACAATAATTGTTTTAGTCATTTTCTGAAACATTTGGCTTCAGCTTCTCAGATGTGATGGTTTTATTTCATGGTAAAATGAACAACTTTAGTTTTAAACCACTGGTCAGTGGTTTAATCAAATTTTAGAATGAGACAGCTTATAGACAAAATAAACTATGAACAGATTATTCAAAAGATTTATCAGTAATGAAAAGGATAGTTAAGACCTATAATAATAGACAATTTAGTTTCATTTATAAACACTACAATAAGTAAACATTTTAAAAGATGTTGGAAAACTACTTTGTGAGTGCTACAAGATATTTCTTTTTAGAAGCTGATGTACCAACCTGAGTCTCCATCATCACTCATGTCAGACAAGTCTTCAAGCTCTTCGTCATCCTCATCACCATCATCAGATCCACGGCTGCCCTTTTTACCTGAGGGGAGATAGTGGGGAAAAAAAAAAACGTTACACTGTGTTGAATTTTTGTCTGGTGTTACTCTAACATTCCTGAATTTTGTGTTGGTACGTCGCTGCCGTCAGAGGACTTTGGAGACACCTCTATGTGGGCCAGGCATCAGAGGCAGCTGGAAGTGTCTATTTCCTCCTGAGATGGAACTGAGAGTCGATTACAGACGCCGCTGCTGCTGCACAAACACCCATGACAGTTTACTACTGGCAATTTCAGACATCTTAAGCTCACGGCCTAAATATAGCAAATGGAGATAAACAGGCAGGTTCCACAACTATGAAGATGATGGGAGAGTGTGCATGTGTGCGCACAGATGCTCACTGGGAAGAAGTTGGGAGTTTGACGGAAATTGTGATGTGCTATACTCAAGAGTGCTCTGTGTGTGTGTGTGTGTGTTGTCTAGCCAAAGGGACAACTGGGGTCCACAGGCTTTGAAGTTGAGGTGTGATGAGAGGCTTGGAGTGTGCAGAAGAGTGAGGCAAAACAGAGCTACTTCTTTTGTCTGCAAGCATGGAAACAGAGAAATACCTATTTAAATAAGAAAAAGATATCCAAATTTAAGTCAATAAACACATTCTCCAGCTTTCTGTTGTTCAGATAGTACTTACAGACTTCAGTAGTACCTTAGAGGTTGCCCCTAAATGACCTGGAAGACTTACTACCCTCACACACTGCCATTGCCCCCCCCACACACACACACACACACACACACATCAATCTAAATCATCGGCCCCCTCCTCTCACACTCCCCCTCTTTCCGGGAGTGTGTGAGACCACAAAGAGCTTTGGTGAGCTGCCCAAAAGCTTTTGGCTCTTCAAGACTGGACGACAGGGTGGTGGGTGTGCATTTGTGCGCTATCATCACTGTGTGTGTGTGTGCACATGTTGTGAGGACATGCGGGGGCAGCTGGTTGAAGCCCACAGAGCCAGAAGAGCGAGTGAGAGAGTGAGAATGAAAGAGAGACAGAGGTAGAGAGGAGTGGGAGCGGCCACCTCTGGCTGTTCCACTGGGCTGGTTTGAATTAGGAACCCCCGCTGGGATCCAAGCCTGTACTTCCTGTCGGGGGGTTTCAGTTCGTGTGTGTGCGGGTTGGGAGGGGTGGAGGAAAGGCGAAAGGGGGAGGGGGGGAGTGAGAGGCGGAGGCCCGCCGCTTGCCGGCAGCTGCCCATCCGTTTGTGGGGACTCTCCCTACAATGAAGTCCAGATGCATTAAAGGAAAAAAAAAAATCCCCCTGCCGCCTACTCCTTTCCTGTGACCTTGCGGAGGGCTTTTTTCTGCCTGGAGTGTGTCCGAGTGTAAAGCCGTAAAAGCGAGGTTGCAGCTGCCTTTGACCTGAGGACGACCCTGAAAGGACGAGACACGCAGGAAGCTGATGGTTCCTCTGTGTGGACAGAGAACTGATAAGTAAAGAGATTTTCTCCTGAGTTTGATTTGGGATTTCATCTTCAGCTCCACTGTGGATGTTTTAATAACTTAAAGCCTCGTGGCAAACTGCTCCTCAGGTCATCTGCTTCACATAGCTAAGTCTTTTTCCCCCCAAAACACTCACTATCTCAGAGATAACAGTAAATCAGGCTGAGCTGTCATCACCTCTTAAACTTTGCTTTTGCACAGTGGAAACCCAGGATGTAACAAAACACAGCCCCCTAGAGGCCACAGCAGGCAGTACATCACAGTCAAATGCTCCCGAGGTCAAACAACTGCCTCGTTTGCAGGTAAATTTCAGTGTGAGAGCCATTTTACCTTTGATTTTAAAACCTGCATCATCATCATCTTCAGAATCACTGTCAGACTGAAACAGATCCTTGAACTCCTTCTTGTCCTCTGCCTTCTTCTCTTGAATCTTCTTGCGTTTGATCTCTGGGAGGTCCAGATCCTCCATCTTCAAAAAAATACAAAACAGGGTCAATACACAAGCCTGCTTTCATTGTGTTAATGGCAGTGATCATAAAAAATTGTTGCCAGTAAAATTTCCCACCAGATAGCATGACTGTATCATGATGTATAAGCGTGACTATTGTGGGTAACGCTGGCATTCATTAAGAAAAAGGAATGAATCATGATGACTGTGTGGTGAGACAAATGTTGGTGGTTTGCTGCTTGGACAGTTACCCTTTCTTTGCCAGAGATCTCCAGCTGGATCTCCTTCTCCCGCAGCTTCTTCCACTGGCTGTAGTACCTGCTGAGAGGAGTCCCCTCCTCATGGACCTGCTTCTCCCAAGCCCCCTGGAAGAGGACAGATACATACATGAATGGGTGGGTATGCAAGTGTGTGCAGCCTTTTGTCAAATGTGAATACACATACGTGGTAGTTATTTTCAGATTCAGTGTCATCACATCAAATCAACCAGGAGAATGAGATGAGTCAGAAGATGCTGAAAACAGACAAATTGTAGATGCCTGAAAGGGGAGACCAGCGGATCTTCTCCAGCCTTCCCCTAAAGGTCTTTGTGGATGATATTGATTAGGCCCAATCAAATTATCTGACCTGCAAATCCAATAGAGTGAACAGACTACGGCCTCCTGCATCCGTTAGCTTAACACGTTTACCACAATTTGCTGTGCGGCTATTAAGATGGGTGACACTGCACACACAAAAAAGGAGAGGCAGAATAAGAAAATGAAAATTGAAAAGCTACTTCTGAATTCAGCACAGACCCAACAAAACATTTCCACATTCAGGCAGCACCAGAATGCAACATGGATAGAGGCAGGGCATCATTAATTAGGCTAGCTCTCAGTTTGGGTGACATGTCAGCAGGGGCCTGGTGGCCGGAGGGGGGCCGTGGCCTTTTCCACAGCAGCAGCAAGGCTGTCCCCTTTCCTTTGCCTGCGGTGACACCTCCACCGCTGCCACGATGCCAGGGAGTGGATACCATGACGACAGCCTCTGCTGAGCAGAGAGCCATGGCGACAGGGGCTGGCGCTGCTGCGGTGCCGTGCTGTCTGTCTGTTGTACTTTGTTAGCACACACACACACACATCCATGTGTGTATGCACACACACATTTTCTCATCAGCTAAATTACGCGAAGACCATTGTCTTTAATTTCATCCTTAAATGCTTTTAAATATTAATCAGTGGTACATGTCAAGACTCTCAGTGGCAGAAAAGCCATGTAAAGTCTGTGTGTGTGTGGGTGGGGGGGGGTAACATGCATAGAGAGAGCAAGTCACCACTGAAAATGAGCACAGAGGTTNACACACACACACACACACACACACACACACACACACACACACACACACACACACACTACTCTCTCTCTCTCTCTCTCTCTCTCTCTAATAGCTGCTCATTAAGGCAGAGGCGCCTCTGGTTCAAAAGCCTATAAGAGCTTCCAATAACCACAGGGTCATTCTTAACCAGTCTCAGAGTTTACACAGGGAAGTGTCATCCATTATCAGCTGTTGCCTGCAGGGATTCACCGTCAGGACGACTGTCCGTTGACCTGCATTCTCTGCTTCAACTGGAACAGAGCCCGAAAGAAAAGTTTTATAGTCTTTCTGTTCACCATTCATCCAGTATTTTATCTTTGCCCTGCAACTGCACCACAACATTTAAGCTTCATTTCATGAGCACTGAGCAGACTTACTGCTGACATACAACATACCATCACAGCAGGTGGTTTACTTTAGAGGCAGCTGGATTTTTGAGATCATGATATCATGCAAGAATCAATCACTTTAGGTTTCAAGTTACGCGCTTGTGACTGAACCACCAGTGGCTCAGCCCTATCAGCATCCTAGAACTACTGGCAACTACAGGCTGGTTTAGGTGTGATGACAGTGACAAGTGATAGCCCGCAATAGACGGTGATAGGCAGATGGTTCATCCAATCATCTGCCAAGTATTTTTTGAAAGTGCCTGCCCTTTTCCAAACTGATTCTAAGCAAGATTTCTCAGATGGTTCAGTGTAACAAACCATCTGGTGCGTCAGGTTAGCAGCTGGCACCATCTAGCCAAAAGCTGGCTATGTGACAGCAGACAACTCCTCATTAGGCTTGATTTATGTATTAACCAGAGGGATTAATGGACAGCCTCATCATTTGCAGTCTGAGTTTTGTGGATTGTGCTCTTCTGACACTGCTGAGTACATGAACAGGAACAGTTTGGACACACCTTCCCATTCTCTTATGTTATACAGTACCAGTTCCAGTCTAAACTGACTGGAACTGGTACTGTATGTCAATGCCAATTTTATTTATATAGCACATTTTATATGACAAGCATAAACTTAAGGTGCTTCAACTGTATATTACATTTACTACTGATTATCAGATCTAATCATTTGAGATTAAATTGTGTGTGATTCACTTAAATTCTAAAATATTAAGACTAACCTGCAATAGTAAAAAGAAAACACAATGTGTGTGCATTATGTCAGTGCTGGACAAAACAGCATGTAGCCTTTTTAGATATAAACCTTCTGGGGTTACAAATGCCTCAACACAGCATCCTACATCCCTTCAAATACATGAAGTTGACAGGATACAGGTGGCAGCAAGGCTAATAAGGTGAAATAATAAAGCAAATAAATGATAATGTAATGTCATAAATGATAATCTAATAACTAGCTCTAGTAAAACTGTTGTAAATGAATAGGAAATTCAATAAAGCCTAAACGAAAGGTACACAACAATGGTTAAACATAAAACAACATATGGCTGCATGAACCAATAATTATTACTCATCAGGGTTAAAATTTATCTTTTACTGATGCCATAATTATACTCACTGAAAATAATCAGCTGACAATATAAAAATGATACAACAGATGAATCAATACAAACTTTATGAGTCCATTAAAAAAGTTTGACCTGTGACATTCAATAAGACATCTATAATTCACTAATGTGCATGTTTTTATTTACTTTTCTAAGTAATTAGGGCCACGTGTTGAGCACAAGGCATTCCCCTCTATAGGATAATAAATGCTATAGAGGGCAGGGCCTTGTGCTAATCTGATTCATTCTGAACTGTTTACCATTAAGCATTCATAATGTATTGGTGCATTTCTGGCTATGTATAAAAGGCACCTAAATACTTGGTGAAATTATAAGGAGTAATTACATACACATGATATTCTATGCCTTATGCTCCCTACCTCGCCATTAAGACAAACCCACCATCACCTGTGAGGCGACGGTAAGTCTCACACACACACACACACAAATTTTCTGGTTAGTATAGTGATACTGTCACACACAGTATATATTCTACTACACTTTAAGATTCTTGATCTTACCTGTATAATTGTGACTTCAAATGACTGCCTGTCTTCATTGACCATTTACAAGGCCATTTTAAGTTCCTTAAGTAATATTATAATTCAGTCATACTATAATAAAGTATTATGATCCTAACATAATGTTAGGTAACAGATGAAGCAACCTGACAATAAAAGGTGAAATGAGGACTTTGGAGAGGCATCCTGTAAAATCAGGGCAGTCTTTCCCCTGCCCTCCCTTTCTAAGTC
>JANJYQ010389177.1:0-10821 GCA_024605255.1 Rastrelliger kanagurta | reverse complement strand
TAGAAAATGTAGACTGAGCTCCTCATTCAATAATTCACTTCAGTTGCTTTCAAATCTTCATCAAGGTTGGACCATACAATGGGGAGAAGGCACGAGAAGTGACACACAAAGAAAGCAAATACAGACTGGTCGATCTCCTCCACTGTTATCATGCAGGAGTCTTAGGCAGGGGAATCAGTGTGTAAGACTTCTTTTCTCTGTGTAAATGCCAGGCCCATATCAGTGAGGCTGTAGGTAAGGCCTATTGAGCACAGCACAAACTGTGATGAATGAACCGACTGTGGAGCATTCACACAGATACTGACTGGAAGAAACAGATTAACTCAAGATGTTTACATCATTCATGAGACTCAGCGATAGGAGCTGATGATTTTAATTTTTACTCGGAGCTTTGTTCTGCTTTACTGTTGATTTCTGTATTGGAACCTCAGGCTGTTAAACTCTTGTCATTTACCTGCAGCAATAATCACAGCGGGGAAACAACATATTTATGATTGTTTGCTCATATCACTGTGTTATCATCAAAAGAGTATCCATCAGCATCTTCATCTGTGCTTACCCCAGAAAACTTGCACCCTGAACACAAAATCATCCATTGTATGTGAAAGGAGTTATAATGTAAATTGTTTCAGCTCGATACACAGTAGAAACAAATGGACAAACTAGATTTCCTTCAGCTTCCACTTAATAAATGATAAGTCTGGCATTATTTATCTTTTATTATAAAACAACAATTCCCTGAAAAGACAAAACAGCAGTATTACCACTATACATGTGTCATTGTGTTGCCACAGCCTGATATTATTTCAGCCTCCAGGACTATAAAACTTCTTTATCATCTAAAACAAATGTATTAAACTGAATACAACAAGAACAGCATGTTGCACTGGGTGATTGTCCTTCAATATGATCATCTGTAATCTTCAGAAAAATATACTACAACTCCACCAGTTTGTGAATTATCCCAGCAGAGGAAACACCACTTTGCACCACTGCTACAATAACATAAGGAATGTATATAGTGCTGTCCTTAAAAACCCCCATGTTGGTAAGTCTGACCACCTGGCAATCATGTTACAACCCAGCTGCATCACAAAGCTAAAAGATAATGCAGTGATAGTTAGACTGATAGTGCCCTAGTAGGCCTACAGTGTGGCCTAGAAGCTACAGACGTTAACAATTTCTAGGAGGCAACAAATAATATAGGTAATCCTCAATAACATAGACTGTTGGTAGCTCTATTAATTGGTGTATTTCCATCCGTGTCCCCTCTTGAAATATTTGTGTGTCAATGCAAATATATGTATGAAGATCAGGGAAAGGAGTGCAGGTTTCATGTCAGGAAACATAATGGAGTATAAGTTGGCCTGAAATGAGCTACAAAATTCCATTAGAGTTCGAAAAGGGTATACTCCTGAAAACTTGAGAACTACTGTACCTACACATCAACACACAAAGGATGTGGAAAGGAATCCAATCTGTCACTGACTATGGAAAAGACATGAATGGGACCGAGACCCAAGGCACCACCCTAACTTACGACCTCAACAGTTTCTCTGCCAGATTTGACAGACTGAACAGAGAGACTGAGATATCGTAATCTGCCTATAACCCAGAGGACTCTGCACTCCAGGTGACACACACACACGCACGCACGCACGCACGCACGCACGCACGCACGCACACACACACACACACACACACACACACACACTTAGGGCTTTGAAGGTAAATCCCTGCAAGGCAGCAGGTCCTGATGGAGTGTCATCAAGAGTCCTGAGGGCCTGTGCTGCACAGATGGCAGGGGTTTACACAGACATTTCCTTCAGAGGACCTGTGTGAATAAAGGTCCTTTTAGTCTTCTGTTAAAATACTGCATGGTCCCTAACAAGGCAAACACATTCATAATTAATATATGTAGGTCACTGGCCTGGAAAAGCTTGTTTCCAATCTATAAAGCCTGATTCCAGACATTGTGGACCCCCTAATGGCAACCTAGTAGACCTGGTGTTTCTCTCGACAGTGGAACACCAATGCTAACAGAACATATGCATAAGAGCATATGCATGTGAACATGTGCTCTTTTTTGGATTACAATTCTGCTTTCAGTGTGGCACTGATTGTGAACTTGGCTGACCAACCTGAAACTGGATTTTGGATTTCCTTACAGAAAGACCACAGGTGGTGAGTATGGGAAATAATGTCTGCTGATCTTACAGTCATCACAGGAAACCCCAGAGCTGTTTTCCCACTATAAAACCATGCCCTATAGCTACATTTATGACTATGTTTCCACCCAGAACAACAAAATCATGATAACCACAACTATCCCTAGTTTCATCAAGGGTTGGGACGAGTCATTATACAGGGAAGAGATAAACAAATCATTGTATAAGGAGAGGAAATTGACCTTGTTCTGAAATAGAAAAACAACGATTTAATTAAGGGGACTAAGGTGACAGAAACAACCTTCTATATGTTTACATGTCAAAAAACCTGAGCTGGGCTATAAACCTCCCTGACAACACTGAAGAAAAACACAGCAGAAGTTTTATCTCATAAGGCTGCTGAAGGATGGACTCAGATGTCAACCCTTCACCCAGGTCTACAGTACAGAGGACTACAGTGAGCATGTTCTCTCAAGCAGCATCACTGTGTAATTTGGTAACATCACGACTTTAATAAGTCATAAAAATTGCAGAGATGATCACTAACCCAGCTATACGACCAGGTAAAGAGGTATAGTTTGTTCCTGAGCATGGTTTCTGTTTAGTGCAGACCTACACTCCGATTAAGAGAAAATGCAATTGTGAAAACTAACAGAATCATTAAAACTGTACTCATTGTCAGAGGACTTGAAATTATTAATTGATAAACATTCATCAAATTGTATAGTCTACATCATCTCAATAGCAAGTAACTATTCTGTCACTGTCACATTTCCTGTAAATGGATGAAACTAGTTCTGAGATACATGTGTTGGGGAACTCAGTATTTATAGCAGATCTTTATAGTTATATTTGGACTCAATTGAGGAAGGAAGCCCTCAAACTATCTGAGCAGCATCAAAATTTCTGTTGAAAGAGCATGTTAATTAAACCAACAATACTTAATTCTAGGAGGGGCTCAGGGTGGCAGAGGGAACTGCAGCAGCAAACACAGTCGGCATGTGCTTATAGACAGAGTGGCTTCTCCCTGCCAATAGGTAGAAATACTGTTTTTGTATTTTATTGATTATTATTACTTTTCATCCATTCACTGATTAGATCTGCTTCTGCAGTCCTGACTGTGATTTAGTTTGTTCTAATCTGCACTTCCTCTTCACATCAGATTATCATTGCCATTTATTATTTGTTAAGAGGGTGAAAGCACTAAGTTTAACTGTTGCTTTCCTGTCCCTGGCAATTTGTTGTGAACCGACGACTGAGGGGGCTGCAAACTGTATCACATATAGGTTCCTTATCATCACACAAGATATACACAAAAAACAACTTACAGTTTGTGTGTGTGTGTGTGTGTGTGTGTGTGTGCGCGTGTGTGTGTAGACTCTGGGATTGCATGGTTTTTCAGTTTGAATTGCATGTGCTGCAAACTAATTATATTGACACAGAGTGTACACACATGCAAACACACAATGTTATAACACTGCAGCAGAAAGATCTACGTGAACACACACATACACATAAAATGATATGTATCATTGTTGATCCTCCTGTATTTCCGAGGATCAACCAGACGTTTTTTTTTTTTTTTTTTTTTAATGTTAGAGCTGAATAAATTAAGTTGCCTCCCTGCTGCTCCACAATAATTGTTATTAGAGAGATAATCAACATGGAGGTGATGCAGGAGAGAGAAGTGAAGTAACGTTATTATTTCAGTGTAAGATAATGTGCAAAATGCGCTGTAATCAATTAGCATAGTATTCTCCACTTTCTGAATTTAGTAAGTTCCTTCTGTTTGGTAATTTATGTGCTTGACAAATTAGACAACTGGGAGGATGGTAAACTGGACTCAATTTGCTACCTTTTGTCTTTATGTTTCCGACTTTCTACCTCTAATCTCCTCGCTCCCTTTGTTTTCCCACTGGTACGTTGCGTATTGCTAGATAGATGCATCACGGCTTCATCACTTTGTTCGATCTTTCAGGAAATTTATATTTATCACATTCAGCTTCATTTAGATAGTGTTTTCAAAGCTACCTTGTTAAATCTAAGCTGAAAAGATCATTAAAACAAACAAACAAAATCTAACATTTACTTACTCACAGAGGACAAACGCACAGCATGATGATCTATTCCTTTTGAAAACAATACAGTGAACATTAATCACTTCTACTCTCCCTCTACTCCTTCTCTGTCTGAAGCAGGAATCATTCAGAGAGAAAATTTGTGAACAAAAACTGTCTCAGCATGTCTCAGCATTAACACAAATTAATTTCACTGTAAGCTCTCAATAACATTTATTTATAGTCTTTAAGTGAGAGCGAAGAAAGGGGAAAAACACGGAAGGAACAACAAATTCATCAGAATGTTAGTTGAGGCAAAACAATTCAAACTGGGCTGTCTAATTAAACGTGTGTTCCCCAACTGTGTGCCATTGAGCATGGTATAGCAGTGGCTGCAGCTTTTGGTCTAAACATACAATAACAGCAGGTGATTTAATTAGTTTCTCCTCTCTGATTGAAGGAGTGCTAATCACTGAAGTTTACTGTTGAAGTGGTTGCCTGGAATGAGCGCACGGGCCACAGTCAGAATGTTAGACAGTGTAAACATGCTGAAAACATTCATAGCCCAATCTTATGTCCAGAGCACAATGGCACCAGGTAGGGTTTTTGCTTTAAACTGAGGTAGTTTTCATTTTCCCATCCAGAGTCCACATTGTTTAAATAGCAAAGACACTTGTATCCATCTGTGGGCGTGTTGGTCTCAAAATTAGGTATAGTCAGGCACATTGTAGGGGCATTACTATTTTTATGCAGTGAAAAGCAATTGCACGATTTACCAAAAACACTAAATCACATGAACCATGAGGGGAGGCGGCGTGGTCGCCCAGACTGCGCTGTCTCTCCTGTTAACAGTCACTTGTCCAGTTGCTGTGCCGGATTGCCAGTTGGGTTCACTGAGGGAGTTGCTGTGGGGAAGCCTCTGCTCTGGTGATGCTCTCTTTGATTATGGGTATTACAAGAACAGTTGACCTGGTATGCTAAAAGAGCTCTTGTTCTTTGCTTGCTACATTTGTTTACCTGTTGCTCGAAGGTTACGACAATGACTGAGTATTTCCAGTCAAAACTTAAGGCCACTGCATGGCATGTGCACCTCTTATCTAACCCATAATTTCAACTTTTTATCTCATAATTTCAACTTTTTATCTCACAATTTTGACTTTTTTATTTCATAATTATGAGTTGCCATGGGGATTTCTTTTAATTCTCTGGTGGGAATGGGCTTCTATAGATTAACAGATCATTAATTGACTTTCTGATTGATGATCTGTTAATCAAAGCAAAATGTAGCTCAGGTTTTATTTTTGAAACACACTGCTTGTGAAATACAACATTATAATAGCAGTACACTAAATTATGAGTGCACTTGACTTTTATGATGAGATGACACTCTAATTGGTTTACTACGTTATGGTCAAAACACACCTATGATTAATTAAGGAACATATTTTATTTTTTAATGTTTCCTGTGTTCTTTCCTGCTGCTCATGCCTGCAATATGATGGTTGTCCCAATTTCTACTTCCAAAATCTGTCTCCCGCTGTGCAAGTCTCCAGTGTGCTTGTTGCAGATGCATTATACTAAAAGCATAATTTTAAAATGGAGAACTGAAAGTAGACTAGTTGATGATCAGATGATGTTTTCCAGATAAAGCTAAATTGTTGTAAAAATTAATTTTTAAAAGCTGCTCATGGATGTGCTTTTAAGGGACATGTTCCTGATGGAGAAATATCTCTTCCAGAAAAGATTGGCATCTAAAAAACCTTATATAAGGACAGCAATGGCCAAACAGTAACATATGGACTACTTTTTTCTCTCACACAGATTACTTGGTCTCAATGCAATTCAGCAAAACCAGGTTTTTGTATTTGTATTTATTCAGAGACATATTTCTCTGTTTTTATTGCAAGACGTGGAATTTGATAACAATTCATAAATTATACCTTAGCCAGCACCCTAATTTAAATTTTATTTTATTCAAGTGAGCAAGAACACAATACAAATAACCTTCCAGAAATTAAATTACATACATTTGATCTGCTTAAATTGCGCAACCACTAATTTATATCCAATCACATTCAGTTGTCATCAAAACTATTATTCTCACCCACTAATTACATACACACAGGCAGTAGTCATTCCCAAGCTGTTGCACTGAAAATAGACCATTTTATGATCAATACATGATCTGGCCAAATGAGAAAAAACACAGGTTAATAACAACAGCAATTCTGATTACACTGCCATGATCAATCTCTGATAATGACAATAGCATGATACAGGAAATATAGGCAATTGTGCAACTCCAAGTCATGGGGAGTTGTGACAACACATTATCAAATAAACTCAATTTTCTATATTGGAGCAGGTGATAAGAAATACAATGTGCTAAATCTTGCAGTGATTCATTTACACCATGCGAAATAAAGCTTTTTTATGTAAGTGATAAAGTATAATGTTGTGTCATGATATACACAAATAATAGGGAAGGTGAAGAACCCCTTTAACGTTAAATGCTGAGTCTACTGTTGTCAGTTTTTGCTTTGTGTGCATCATAAACAAACTGTGCCTGCGGTTAAATTATAGCACCAAGCAGGGACCTTGACCTATAATATCAAAGCATCACAGTAAGGCAGTTTTCTGTGCGGTTAAAACTGTGTGGTTTTCAAAAAACAGAATAAATTAAGTAAATTAAGGGCGTTTAAACAGATTAGGTGTGAACATGCTTTAACATACTTTTTCTGACAGGCACCTACTGTACAGTTAAAACCAGCTGAGATTCTCAGAGTTAAATAACACTCTGGGTATTTGCTTCAACATACTCTTACCAGCTGTTAGTCTGCAGTTTAGAAAGGATTAGCATTAGGGTTTAGTTTGCTCTGTGTAGGTGGAGGAGCTGGGTTAAACTTTTGGAATGTTTTCCAAGTAACTAATGTGTCATTTTTACCATCTGCTTATATGAAATAATGATGATCCAAGGTTAATAATTCATTAATAAAAAAAAAAAAATGGAAATACAGTATCAAAAGCCAGGTGGGAAAATATACACATGAGAAAACACAATATTTTAAAGCTAAAGTTGATATGTTAAACTACAGCAAAGATGGAATATCATCTGCTTTCTTAATCTTGACGTTTTCTCACACTATTGCTGGTATGAAGTGAAAATGTTACTGACCATTCGTGTGATAATAATAACACATATATATCTGTATAGATTCACAGAACCATGATATGTATTGAATATAACAGTTCCTAGTTTTTGATCTCTCTATATAGATGCTATACACACAGTGAATCCAGATGCAGTCTATAACTACAATCGAGAAAATGTAGTAAAAACACTCCCTCTGCATCAAATCGAATGCAAATGTCTTCAATATACTGCATTAAAGGTGGCAATCACATGACAGGTGGTTTAGTAACTTCAGTAACTTATTAATTCTTCATACAGCTTTCGGTCATTTTCATGTGTCCCTATGTATTTTTTTTCCCCTTTAACCCAGTTAATCAGGATTAAATACAATATAAAGATTAATCATATTGTGCTGAGAGTGGTCAGCCATGCAAATGCTGATAACAGGGGACACATTAAAGATAAAGAGTTGGTTCAGGCTAGATCAAGCTGTGTTTGATATTAATTTATTATGCTAATTTAGGTGTTGTATTCCCACAGATAAATCCCGAGTGAGGCGGTTTGATGTCAAGTGTGTCTATGCTACGTTAAGCGCATGCATATACTGTAAGTGTGTCTGTGTGTGTGTGCGCAAGTGTACATGTGTTGAGCACACTGTCTAATGACCTTAATTTTTCTCATTGTGGTTTTAATGAGGATGTGCAGTTTTCAACGGGGAAAATTCTGTTAGGATTAAAAAATGTGCCTGCTGAAAACATATTATATTTGAGTTAATTAGTGTTTCATGACAATTAGTATGCACACAAGTGGAAATTATGATAAAAATACATGAAAGAAATATTCTGACTCTAATCTTTACTGTAGGTTCTGGCTTAGTTCAAACTCACAATGTGTATAAATAAAGACCACAATTATTCAGAACATGTACCTGATTGTACAACTGTTAATTAAGGATAAAGTTCCCCACGAGATGAAAGCATGGCTCGGGCTATTATTGTACAATTCTGACTTGTCACTCATATTTAGTATATTAAGTATCACACCACTGAGAAAAAAGCTCAAGAGGGAGTGTGTACTGTGTGTGGGTGAAAGAGAGAGAAAGACAAGACTGACAGCAGACTGCAAAAATGGAACAATGGAACTATGAAAGCCAGGTTTGGGAGCTGACAGATCATATGAAACCCTACTTCAGAAGAGGGCAAAGAGACCCCCCAATACACTGAGCTCTAGTACAATGTTTCACTATGAACTACATTAACTAATTATCCACAGTCAGAGTGAACAGCAGAAGCATCATTCAGCCCATATTGAAGTTACTCTGTTCATTATGTGACACCGAAAATCCATTACCGTGAAACAACATCATGACTGGAGTTAGCTGTGATACATCACGTTAGCAAATAGCTGCTTTGACCGACGTTGACATTGCTGTAATATTACACTTGTTGTTACAAACATTACATCATTACATACAACAGATTCGGTGTAATTAGTCTTCATGTTTTGGTTCACAGAGAAGACAACATGATGATGTCTGACCTTTGATATAAGTCACTATTTTCAAATGATGGAAATATTTTGTACCTAAGTAAAGCTAGACAATAGAGCTGTCCTTCAGTTAACCTCAGTTTAATTATATTACTACAAAGGCTGCATTCATGCTATGGATGGGATGGATATGAAATATTTCCATGTTAATAATTTGCAAACATTCACAGCAATATGAAAGCTCATAAGTGAGTTTGTCACTTGAGGATTTGAAATAGAAATAATAATACTAACAATATATTCATTACATTTGACTGATTAAGGGTAAATTTGCATATTAGAAATTTCCAGTTTCTAACTAGTTACTAACTAGTTACTAACTAGCAGTTAGTATGATTTGATCATTAGCAAAGAACAAAACAAAAACAAAATACAACTGTGAATGCTGAGAAATCCATTACTTTTGCAGATTTGGTCATAAAACAAATCAAATTTGATCACATAGCACTGAATGAAATTAAGGGGTGACAAAAGTTAAAAAAGTTAATCTGGCAGGGGTACATGGATGTCTGTACCACATGTTACAACAGCTAACCACAAATATTAACCTTAGAAGATGACCAACACAACTATGATGGTTAGATATTTCATTGCAGACTGAAATCTAGCATCACAACAACACTGAATTAACTTATGGGCATAGATGTAAGAGGCACTTAGTGAGCTGCTACTTAGCAGCTACTTAGCAGCTTTGTTGGGAATGCATTAATCACCATGTATAAATTACTCATCCAGTGTTTACTGCATCAATGAGAGAGAGAGTGTAAAGGTTGAGGTAGTTAAATACCCAGAATACCAATTTGTTGTATTTACAGGTGATAATTGAGAACCCAGCATATAACTGAAAATACCATAGAAATGAATAAACCCATAATTGTGTTCTTGTGTTTGTGATAGAATTTCAAAACAATGGAGTTAATTGAAATTGTGATCCTGTTCCTGTGAAGGTGATTTTCTTTCTCAAAAAAGAAAATGAAAAGCAGTACAGGTTATAAGAACAACAATATCGTCTTGTGTTATTGTAATCAGTTGTGGGAGGATTAATACCAATAGTCCGGTTTTAGCATATTGCAGGTGCTGATCTTTAATAAAGCTCTGTGTGTTTTCATTACATCACGCTGCTGAGTGAATGATGGCTGAAGTCAGCAGCTCGGTGGCCTTGAACAGAGCAAAGCGCTCAACATGAGAGTGAGTTTGTAAATACAAGGATTACTGCAGCCAAAGCTGAACACAGCCATGTCTGACAGTGGAAGTACACAGCTTGGGATCAATAGAGCAAAAACATCTTGTTATTCAGTGACAGCACTGCATTTCTCTAAAGCCTGAGATACAAGTACACTATGGAGAATGACTATGAAACACTATGTTTTTATATTGAAGGTTTATATCTACCTTATCCGGTTTATGATAAGACAATTACCATTTAGATTGCATTTCTTCAATGGAAACATTGATATATTTTCTTTTCTTTGTAATTGTGGTCAGAAAATATGGTTTTATTCAAGCAATGAAAAATGAGTGATGTCTCATGAATATTTAACATTATTAATTGTACAACCATCATTACTTTTTGCTTTTTTCCCCAAAAACAACAACTGTGGTAGAGCTGTTTGAGACAATGATACACAATTCTAAACCACAGAGAAGACATAATGGGATTCAAGAAACAAAAAAGAGGGAAAAACAGAAAGAGCCCAGTGCAGGCCCAGGCGAGTCCCCAGTACTTTAATCGCATAAGCTCATTCTCATGAGAGCACTCATTTCAAGAGAACAATAATATAGCAATAATTTGATTTTTGAGCAGTAACCATAGAAAGAACATTAACAGAAACTGCCCTTCCCCTTGCTTAAAAATGTTAATTTTGCCACGTAATCCTGCTTGAGATGATTTAGCCATCTTTCCTTGTGAGGCTGT
>JANJYQ010387437.1:0-10742 GCA_024605255.1 Rastrelliger kanagurta | reverse complement strand
TGTCTGCTGCCTGCTTTACGGTCTCCTGGGAAAGCTGAGTATACAAATGGCTCATAATCCACAAACACACACACAGACACGGCCCAAGAGTAACCCGCAGGGAGCGCGCCTCGAGCTCTGCACTCTACAAAATCAAAAATGCAAATGGATGTGTAAAGAGTTCCTCCAGCGGGCATGGACGTCATCATCCTGCTGGCTCATACAGGGACAGATAAGAAAACAAGCCACTCAATGACGAATTTATAAATCCCGGTTGCAGGGGAGACTGTGTGTCGAACATTAACATTCATGCTGCAGCTCGCCTTCAGGGACAACATCCTAACTCGTTAGGACATGTGAAATGTGTTTACCCAAAATGTTGAAAAAAATATTTCACCCATACTTGAGTCAAAATGTTATTTCCACACTAATAACAGCAGTGGTCTCTTGAGGGGAAAGAAGAAAAGTACTAATTTTACTGCTGTTTTCTAAAGTTGATTCTGTAAATGAAACAAAACAGATAATCAAAATCAGAACAGGTTAATAATTTTGCTGCTCCTTCTGTGTCCCACATAAACTCAGTGAATGTGTAGTGAATTCAGGTGAAAGTAAAGATGTTGTTGTCCTTAAGAGGTCAAACTAAGTCCTGCTTGTTGCCCAGTCAGGACAAACTTAAATTTTGACATATTTATCATTCGTAATAACTACCTAAAAAAAGATATTTGGTCTTGAACTGTAATAGACTTTTCAAATAAATCTATATCAAACGCATGTACGATACAATACAATACCGAAAAGTCTCTGCTCAAAGTCTCTGTTCAAATTTAGTGTGCTGTAATGTGTGTATATTTTATTCACCAAAAAACAAAAACACAACATTTGTATTAAACACACACATGTATTTATAATGTGCACAGCTCTGAAATTCTTTATTGTGTGCTGTTTTCTGATTTTATATGAGATTTAATTTTATTTCCTTTAAATATGGTTTGTCTATTATAGCATTTTTCCTACAATGAAATGGTTATTTTTATTTGTTCTCTTTTAAAATATACTTATTTTCTGATTTGTGAAGCACTATAAAAAACTTGGATTTTGAAAAGTGCTCTAGAAGTTCATTATAATTACATACATGGTTAAGACTTCTTTCTTTTTCCCTTTCAATATATTGTGATCTAAATAAATTAAGTTAGATTTTGTTATGAGTTTATGGTTTTATGCATTTAATTTAAGCAGCAGCCTCCACTACGGTGCCAGACCTCTCCATTCATCTGCGCCAACTGTAGAAGAGACTGCCACCTCATAGCACGGCCAAAATCTGCTGCTGCAACAAAAACCGACAGCCCTTCTGGCGCAATTCACAGTCAGCATTGACGGAAAAACGCCTGCTCGTATTGTTTTAACAAATAAAAAGGTTGTTTTTTTTTTTACCTGCACCTACGTCACTGTGCGGCGATTCATGCCATCACATACACACCCCTATGCACTAATCATAACAACTTGGGCTACTCCCGTGATGACAACAAAATAACACCTGGTTTGAGAAATGAATACTTTTCTATAATAGGGTTCTTTGTTGTTCTTTGGAGGGAAAAAAAAGCACAAAGAAAGATGATGATGGCAACTATTGACAGGCTGTGATTCACAGACACCACCTCAGCCTCTTTTTGGTACATGAAAAAATGCAGTACAAGGGCCAAGCTGTGTGCTACTGGTGGACACACCAAAAATATCTGACTCATGCATTGACGTACTCACTGCAGTTATAAAATCACCAAGCTACTCTCTAGTATGTGATTATAGCAGAGAGCGCTGGCTCATACTTGTTCGACCTCTACTGTACTGGTACACGTGTACAAGCGCACTGTCTATTTCCCTCATGCAGGGATCCTTCTCGTGGCCTAAAAAGCAGATACCAATAACGCTAGCTGTTTTTAAAAGTACTATACATCAACAAACAAAAAAGCATCCAAAGGTGCAAGTGAGCCTCTAATAAAACAAACTATACTTTTAAAAAAGAGGACTATAGGCACTGGGACAATACACGCATATGGACTGTTAAACTATTAGAAAAGAACTCATTACAAGTATTTTTCTGATTTAATACTGAAGAGAAACTATGGCAGAGGTTTCAAAATGTATTTCTCATGTCAGCTAAAGACTGACTAAATTTATCTTATATTTGCTATATCCTCAAAGTGGGTACCTATAACTTTGGACAAGAGAGAAATTCAGCCAGACTTATCTAATGCTCCACAACTATTCTCCTCTCTGTTCCAACTAGCACTGAGTGGTATGCCGATTCATGTGGAAGACTGGCTTTAATTTCCTGTGCCATATGGATCCTTCATATACTGCCATATTGATACATAGCTGAAGTAATTGGTGTAACTCTTCAATAAGCAGCAAAATACAGAAGCACCATGAAGAATGGTGGGGGTGTGACAAGCAATGTCACCTTCTTACGACTTTATAGCACAACAGTAAATAACACAACTAATTTCTTCAACAGGGCAAAACACCACAGCATGCACCAAATTTGTAAGACTAATAGTAGTTCATTTCCACTAGCTAGCCAGGTAGCTCTATGATTGAGATTCCATAGATTCAGGTGAATGGGACCTTGCGTATAATGACAGGGTTATCAGAGGGCAACTTGAATCATGAGGTTGTGGATAGCTCAGCATCTGTTCAAGCTAGAGAAGTGCTAACTAAGTAGATGAAAGAACAGTGTTCATGGACTACCGCTGGATGACAAAGTTTTGCTTAATGTAATTCCCCACACAGTTACATGTGCTCCAGTAGGCCTCGCTCTTTTCTTCTTGCTGACTCTGTAGAGGTGAAACAATCTCCAGTGTGATAAACACTGTATATCCATATGTAGTAGCTGCACAGCTGGGATGACTCTCATCCGTGGAGAATTTCAGAGTCTGGTATCAAGAGGTCCTATCACTCTTCAGGAGAGCAGGAACACCAGCAGGTACTCTCAGGTAAGGTTACTGGATGTCATCCTTGCTGATGGTCCTTTCAGTTCCCTTCTTTGTTTTTCTTCTTTCAGTGAAATGACTTAGGATTGTTCTCATAACAGTCCACAAGATAATCCATCTTTGCACTTATTTCGTATAGTTCCTTTGTAGCCTAACCACAATGAAAGTCAGTCTCATACAACTAAACCAACCAGAGTGTGATGAAGAATGTGTGGGTGGTTCAATTAGTCAGGAAAGTCAGCGACTATATGCCTATATGAAGGTCCAGTTGTGCAAAAAACCCAAAAACAAAAACAAAAAAAAAACATGGTGCATCATGAAACCATTTGAACCTTAAAAATCCCTGTACTAACTCCAACTTTTACTTCAAATGACTGATAACAAGGAATTGTATATAGAGGTATAAAAACAGACCATTATAAAAGCATATATAGTATATTAAAACTAAGTATACTGCTTTCAAATCAATTATATTGCCAGCAGAGTCAGAAAAGTACCTCCACTGTAAAAGAACAAGACTCCTTGGGAGTCGAGCGAGGCTAATTTGTATCAGCAAAGGAAGGGAGGATGATGATGGGAAAGTCTGGGATAAAGCAGACGAGGGGGGAGGACGAGGAGGTGAAGATGTGTGCTTTTACCTGGCGGCACACTGTAGCGGGATGCATTGGGGACGTTGGGGTCAGACGGGGGTAAGACCTTGCTCAGCTCTCTGGGGGAGAGTCTGTAGGGAGAGCCTGGCCGACCAGAGAGGGTCTCCTGGTCCACAGCCAACATCATGTCATAAGGCATGTAGGGTATGGGCTTACCTGCAGTACACAGGCATAAGGACAAAGGGAAGACAACCACTATTAAAACAAGGACTCAATGCCAGTGAGCATTGAGCTGACCTAGATTGGACAGGGTTGTGCAACTAACACAGCCACCTGAACGCACACCCACTGAAAATCCTGTGTAATAAATATTGTGGTGTCAAAGCTCACCAGCTTACTGAGAGTAGCTCAACACACAGACTAAAGGGTGCTAAAAGCTTTGCAAAAAAGAAAAAAAAAATCAAGCCGTGATGCAGCTTGACTTAACTGCTCTCCTTTCTGAAGTTCAGCGGCTGAACTGCGTCTGACTGCCCAGAAGCAGCAAGTGTCCTTCTGTGACACAAGTCATAAAACTTCAAAAAAAAAAAAAAAATCCTTTTTCATCCAAAAAGCATATCAAGGCACACATCAGCTCAGTGTTTGCATCATTTGTAAAGTAGGGTCAGCTAACTTCTTTGTCTTGGCTCAAGCTGAACAACATTATGACAGCCTAAATCACCCTAAAACGTTTCCTTAAAAAAAGGAACAAAAAGAAAAAAAAGCAGCCTAAAAATGCATTAGCTATAAATAATCCATTGCTAGCAGCGTCGGCGAACAAGGTTGACGGAGCGATGAACAGGAGGAAAGGAAGCGGAGACTAGCACAGGACGAGGATGTTTTAGGGTATTTTTTTGTTCTCTTACCATCTCTGTCGAGTATGGTGGGACTGCAGGTGTTGAAGGGCGGTCTGCGCTCCAAGTCTCCCTGATCCTGCCTCTGCTTCTCCTCCTGATGCGCCGACTCGTGCACTGCTTTGATCTGGTGTTGCAACATGGCGAAGCCACTGATGGGCACAACACCAGGGCCAAAAGGACCAGGCACCTATAGGAGTAGGATAAATGTCTAGATGAGTTGGGATAAGTGAGATATTGGCCAAATTTAAATATAGAATGTATTTCCCCAACATATCTTTCAACATTTACTTTGGAAGGATAAAAGACACAACATAAAAGAAAGACTATTACAGATTGTAAAACAGGAAACAGTATCAGCAAAAAAGGGAACTGATGGGTAAGTACTACATATGGGTTAAAAGCTGATGGTGCTGGTCTATACTTCCTAATCTCATCATCATGTTGCTGATAATGACTGAGCTGGCAAGTGTGTGGGCATTCTTTTAACCTGCTGCCTGCTTCTGTGCCAGTCTACATTAATCAACCTGAAACTGTGACTAACCATGGGTGGGATGGCAGCTGCCCGATTCTGCAGCTGCTGGATGTTGAGTTGGGCTTGCTTAGGTGAGGACACCAGTACCGAGCCCGGAGGATTCAGCAAGGAAGGCTTTTCCATGGAGAATATTCTGCAGAAGCATGAGGCAATACGGGTAATTAATACTTATGTCCTGTACTTGTAAAAACACACATGTATGTAGAATCAAAATGAGAGTATGAAAAAAAAAACAACACACCTCTGTCTTTCAGGCTCTGCTTCCACATCCTCATCAGCACTGCAGGTGGCGCTGGAGTCATTATCTGAGTGGAGCTCCCTGTGCCTCTCGCCGTGATCTCCCTTTTCTCCTTTCTCCTTGATCTCGGGCTCCATCTTGACCTGAACCTCTCCGGTCTTCATGTCCACATCCTGAGGTTCGGTTTTGGGATGCAGCGAGCCCGTGTAGGACGCCATCCTGGCCCTTTCCTCCTGAGAACCAGTTTCGCTCTCTGGGCTTTTCTCTTGCTTGACGCAGAGTTGTTCGTAGGAGGGCTCCAGGGCTTTTCCGTTGCTGCCCTGACCTTTGTCCTGGTCTGAGAACTGAGCGTCTCCTGCGGCGTTGTCTGCCCTCTTGGAGTCGCCAGATTTTGAGGAGTCAGCCTGAGAGGGGGAAGGGGCGCTCTCTGTGTCGGAGCTATTGTCACCACCTGAGGAAGCACAAAAAAACCTTATTTGAATGCATGTATGAATCAATGAATAACCACAGAGACCAATAAAACTAGAAACATGATCATCATCAAGAAGCACACACTATATCAACACTGCAGTTGGACAAACCTGCAACAGCAACAATCTTTGAGATAAACTTAAATTGTTCAGAATACAGGTGAGTCAAGCAGAAATATGTCATGAGTACAGTAAAGTGATAAAGTTGCCGCCAAATTAGGCCTAACACATTTCTGTCCTTGAAATCACTGTAGTATTATTTATTGTCATGTTTTAATTTGGCACGCACATATGGGCGAGTTCCTACTGTATCTAATCTATCACCATTTTTTATTTATTGATTTATCTTGCTTTATACTCTTAAAGGTTTGCTTATGCTAAGATCAAGGCCTCCTAGATAGAGCAAAATAGCTTTTCAAGATAAAAGCTAATCATGTGTTCCTTTAACACTAGACTTTAAATATCTGACATGCCACACGCATGCACTTAACAAACTGCAGTTTGTAAGTAATGAGATAACATTTACTCAGATAAAAAAAACAAAAAAAACTGCGTATTTAAACAGCCTCTACGCCTCCGTTGGTTTGCATATGGTCTAGTGCTGCAGCGGTTGCCATGGTGATGGGAGTCCAGATGCTATATCTATGCAAAAACAATCTGCAGATGCATTTAAATGTATCAAACCAAAATCAGCAATGGCATTACTAAACATCAGGGTGTTTGTGAGCGCACGTTAACAGAGCTGCACTTAAAGCCTCCTCTGGTTGTAGGCACTATACTGTAGCTTGTGTATGATGTGAGATTCACAAGCTGCAGGTCACCAAGGTCTCTAAAGAGCAGTTTGGGTTTCCAAGAGACAGAGAGAAAGTCAAATAAACATGACAAGAAAGCCTTGTGACCTCCCACTGTCGCCACTGCTATCATAAGACCTGGAGGCTGCTTAAATTATACACAACTCTGCCGAGTGGGATGATTTTGAGACAAAGATGAAACTAAATCAAATTGTTGTGAGCTGATTTTATAAGCTGGGTCTTTTCAGAACTAATCATACAATGCTCATAATCATCCATCTCTATACGTAACACGGTATCTTTTTCACAGTTGGATTCCTTTACCATGTAATGCCAGCAAAGATAAGGGCTTCTGAAGAGGAGGGCAGCGGGTAGACAGGCAGGCGGGCAGGCAGGCTCGCTGGATCAAACAAGTGGACTAGCACTTTGTGTTCAAAGAGCAGGCTTTCTTGAGTCTTCAAAGCCAAGAACTGTTATGCAACAGGCGCCCATGTAGTTAGAATTAGTTCATATCTTTTATCTCTTCCTCTGCCTCTGTTGCTCTTTTTTTTTCATTTGATGCTTTTTTTTTTATTCTTCTTTCCTCTCGTTAAAAAAATACAGCCAGATGAGAGCAAGCACACTGCCATCGACTCAAATAAAACCCCTTACATGACAATTCACAGGGCATCTCAGGGCTTCCATGCTTTGCACTTGTACTTATCACTTAATTCTTTCTCTAGTTGCCCTTTTTACTTAACACTTGGTAATGAAGCTCTGCAAGCACGGATGAAAAAAGGATATAAAACTGGCTTGCTGCAGATCCTTCACCCAATTTTTTTTTTTGCTTTAGGACTCGCACCTCAGATAAACAGGATGAAGACTCCAAAACAAAGGAGCGCGTCTGCATTTTAACAATGGGCACGTGCTACCTATCATCTATTTCTCTGACCTTCACTGTCATCTGCGTTGTCCTCGTCGTCGTCATCAGGTGATGCTGTGGCTAGACCTTCACCTTGAGACCTATCAGCACGAGCCCGCCGTGTGTCCTGGGATTAAGAGAGAAGGGAAGGAGATGAAGTGGTATCTCGCAGTCATGAATTATAGTATGGTATTTGACGACAGAGAGTGGCTGGCGACTTACCTGCTTATGCTGCTGGAGCAAGTTGTCCAGGTTGTGGCGTCGCTTGTAATTAAAATAGAAGTTCTTGCATTGTGCCTCGCTTTTGGTACCCACCATTTTGGCGATGGCCGTCCAGTTTCGCCCGTGCTCGACTAGCCCTGGGGAGACAAGGAGATGGAGAATTTATTTTAAAATTCATGCTGAATAGAATACGGTAAAGCTGAAATCACTTCTCGTGTCCGATGATATAAACTGAGGCTACACTTAACTATTCAAGACTAATTAAAAAGATTCATCCACTGTATTTAAAACAGGATTCAGTGAAGGTGAAAGTAGAGCCGAGTGGTAGAGCCAAACTATAAAAACCCCAGTTTGACAAGGACATGTTTTGACATTTTATTCTTCTTTGATTTCCAACTATTGCTTTATACTTTATCATAACTACAACTGAAGATGATCTCTATGAATGCTTTATGGTCTCTACTAAGAAAAACCGCTGCAGTTGTCATTATCACTGGGAGCACACTTTTGGTATTATTGCAAAATTACACTACACTTGTGAAGTCCCTGTGGTTCAGTTTGTGGTCTTCCTCATCTTGATCGACAGTGAACTGGGCACACAATCAGCTTTGATCGTGTTAAAAAAAAAAAACCACGTTTTGAAAAGAACTCTGCCTTGCAACAGTGAACCGGAAGACTGCTATTTACCTTTGACATCAGGGCGTCTTTTCTCTAAATCCTGTAACCCCTTTCTTCCCTCCCTCTTGCCTCCCTCCTAGCCTAACTGAGATGACGGATACTTGGGGCTTGACAAATCTAAAGCTAAAAACACAAAGTGCCGTGACTGCTCCAGTTAAACAAAGGGAATGAGGGCATGAGGGCTGTTCAGACTCATTTGGAAATGTTAAAACCTGCAGATGATTCAACAACGGCGGGGTGGGACAGTATTGTATGTAGACACCTAAAGGCAGTCCACACTAAAACCTACCAGGCATACAGACAGTTTAAGCTGCTTACACTCTCAGATCTCTTGAGTTGCCTGATTTGTAGTGACCATCTGAGCAACTCTGACATCTTGACTTTAAAGGCTCATGCACACCTTCAGTTTCTTGTAGGTAGGTGCATAGGATGTATTCTCTTTCAGGTAAAAATGAAGATCTAAGGAGAGAAACTTTGTAGCTACAAATATCTTTAAAGCAAGCAAAAGGGCAGTGAGCAGAAAATCTTCTCCAATTTCAACTAGCAGCCATGAAAATGCACATAAATGTTCTCGCATGTAACTCTTGCTGTTGGCATGAAACTCTGAAGAACCTTCACTGTTTTAATAAGTGTTCGCAATTTTTTCAGATCGCTGCAGGCCACACATTCAATAAGCGATACTTCTCATTCTGGCGCCTGCACCTTCACCTAAATATCTAAAGCTTCAGACGTCAGACATTTTTACGCTTGGTTACTCATCTGTACTGACACTGCTGTCACATGACAAATGATGATGCGATACTCTTGATGCAACGGTTAATAGAATGACACGGAAATTGAATGATCACACATTTAACTTCTTCAAGCCTGCCAGCTCTGACGTGACTGAAACCTCACAGAAATAGCATCAACAGTATCCATGTTACAATATTACCATGGCAACAATCTATCAATTTATATTGCACAAACATCCTTGATAAAAGTCCTTGACAGAGTCCAGTCGATTTTATCATCTGAATTTTGAAGTCTTGGTTTCATATATAGGAGATATATGATAGAGAATAAGTAGGAGTTGAATCCTCTGTATGGTAAGTTTCTCAATCACGTTGTAGTGCTGTTACATTAAATGCATTATATTGTGAAGTGATTTATTTTAAATTACAACAAGTATCTTTGTTTGGAGCTGTAATCTCTCTTAACTTTACTGCTTGCATGCAAACAAACCAGGATCATGTTAAAGAGAGTCTTTACAAACACAAGCAACTGTGAAAATATCACTTCACTATTGGCTGGAATATGTACCTCCAATATGATGTTCTGCTTGCGAGGAGTACTAGATGTCTATCTGTAGCCCCAACTACTTAGAATATGAATGAATCAATGAAAATTTACAACAAATATGTAAAGTGTGGTTTTGGCTGATTCATAACAGTTACTGCAGGTGTGAAACAGAGCTGGGTTCCTTCCATCTCAGGGGAAACTTGGTGGATTGACTGAAACTTCAAGGGCTGCGATGTGAAAGCCTCATATTAAAACAGGCTCATACGCACCAACAGTTTACAACTTAAACTCGAAGAGGAGAACCCTGTTCACTGCGCCTGAATGAGCAGCCATGCGTGACCGTATAAGCATAAAAGTGATTTCTGAACCCGTTCGGTCATATAACTACAAGAGGTTGTGCAGGTCTCCTTGCGGTACACTAATCCTCAGACATATCTGTGGATTATTATCAGGTCTGAATACCTGAGGAGATCATAGCAGCAATGTTTTTTTGTTAAGGGAGTAAATCTCTACCCAAGAGAGTCTTAATTAATCCCCATTAATCCTTTCATTTACTCCCTCCAGTCTATGGGTCTTTGGGGCACTCACGGAAGAGCCCATACCAACAAAGCTATGAAGAAAAAAAATGGGGGGAGAGGGAGCACAATTGAATGGCATATGACCTGACTAATGACTGAAGGAGTGCAGTCTAAAACTCCCAAACAGACGGAGCGCTTTTTGCAGATTGTACAGTTCGACCTTTTTTGTTGGAAAAAAGAGCAGCTTGCTGCCTTTTTTCCTTTTAAATTGTTGCTAGGCGACCACCAAATAACCACCTGCCTCTAAATTCATCCAATTGGACAATAGGGGGAAAAATAACCCTCAAATGACATGCTCCGAGTTGGAAGTTTTTTCAACTGAGCCTCTTCTGCAAAAAAACAAGGCACATGGAGCGGAAAAACGCGAGGCACTCAGCAAAGTGAGGCGCTCAGCAACGTGAAAGCAGCAAGCAAAAACCTTCATTCTCGTTGAAAACAATTAGAAGGAGCCACTACTGGGCTGCTAACAAGCGTCCTGTCTGATCAGGGCCCAACAGCAAGCGCAGCATGCAATGAATACTTTGAAGAATTTAAAGAGAGCGAAGCCAGACAAAGTGTTTGAATGTGAATAATAGATAGTGATCTTTGGAGGAAGCTGCAAC
>JANJYQ010386410.1:0-14643 GCA_024605255.1 Rastrelliger kanagurta | reverse complement strand
ATGTTGTATTCATTATTATTTCCATATTCCATACATACATACATACATATACAGATGATTATGAACAGACAGGGGACGTATGGTGCAGACACTATTTATGAGTCAGAATATGAATAATATTTAAGGGTTAAAATGAAAACAAAGACAAGAAATAAAGAAAATAAAATAATAAAACTAAGAAGAAGTGTGAAGTAGAGGCAGACATAAAGGTGGAAAACAAATAAAAAGGAATAAAAAATAGAACAAAAAGGATAGTCATAAAGTATTCTAGTATCCCTTAGTGTTTGTTAGAGCAGTCTCTGGTTACCCAACACAGTTGTTAACTTGACTTATCACATTGGTGTGTTAGTGGGTAGTGTGACCAACAAGCTGTGAAATGTGGTAAGACAAACACTCAGCACAGATTATACACACAGTTATATGGAGAGAGAGAGATTTACTGTCTCTTTCTCTCTCCAACGAATGTGATTGAAAATAAAACAGTGACAGCGTTTTAAAAGTGTTTGAGAACATTCCACTCTGTGCTTTGTGAAGACGCAGGAGGACAAAGAAGCAGGGTGATAAGAATTAGAATCCACAGACACTCCATTCAGGTTTTAACAGATGAGTGTTGTAATGCTGTGGATGTTAAAGCAGAATAGATACTCGAGCCACTGTGGATATTCTCAGACTCAGTGTGGTCGACAGCCGTTTTTCTCAGGAACAGGAAATGTTGAGTTAGCAGAATGATGTTGAGTCAGGATCTCTTTGATTCCTCCCCAAAGCAGCACCACTGCTGTTCAGGGTCTACAGCTGCAGAGTGACTGACTGACTGAGTGGAGCAGCTTACATGTGACTGGGCTTTAGAACAGCCAACATAAACCTAATGTACTGGTGACAGTGAAAGCTTTTGGAAAGTTTGACCCCACGCTTGTATAACTGACCCAGTAAAACTTTAGATCTTTCATGAAGGGGCCACATTATACCCCTTTTCAACAAGCCAGTGTAGGTCTCTGAGGTCCTGATAAGCTGTGTCTGACAGGCTTTAGTCACAGTGCTACAAGGACCAAGCACCACAGCAGCATCTTACCCTCTTCACAGTGGCTGCTTTGAATGTTGCTGTGATTTAATTGCAATAAACAAAAATATGTAAAATCTGAATTCATCCTCTGTAAGCTTTGTCTACAAGACAAGAAAACTGTTAAACTGTTAAGATGTTTGTTTTTTTGAATGTAGGTTAGATGGATGAGAGGTGCTCCAGCTCCATTCAGTAACATCATCTAAACCAGGCACCAATACAGTAGGGGCATTACTGTATGTAATCCACATTTGTAATGCAACACTGCAACAATGCAGCCTTAGTCGCAAATTATTTTTCAGGACATGTTCTGTTCAATAGTGGCAGTGCTTTAAAATCTAGAAATACTCCACTTAAATACACTGTAGGTGATCAAATATGATCAATGTTATCAGTGTTTTGTGGTTACACCATTTGACATTTTAGGAGCACTCAGTCTTTTAGTAAAAAATAGTGTAAATGTCATTTCAAATGACATAAAACCAACAAAAATACTAAATGTACATTTTAACAAACCTAATGCTGCTTTTAAAACTATTAATATATTTTTGAAGTGATCATCTTGCTATCCCTTATTTGTCACTGACCCATGTAAGGTGTTTATTAATGATGAGGGCAGCTGTGGTAGTGAGGGACTTGAGTTTGAGTGTTAAATTCACTTCACCAGGAAACTTATCTGGATCAGAGCAAAATCCATACACACATTCACATTTAGCTTAAAGGTGGGGTAGAGGATCCTGGAAAACGGTTTGAGCAAGCAACATTTTCAAAATACACATATCAAAAGTCCAAACCCCTTTCTTTAGACTCCACCCCCCCAAAAGCTATGCCTCCAGATTACAGGGCAGAGGGTGAGGGAGAAATGGCAGTTGAGTTTGATAGACATCAGTTGGAACAGGTCAGTTACATTGATTGGATGGAGTTTTTTCAGTCCTGTCATTAGTTGGTTGTAATCTGGGTGTGAATGAGAATTAAACAATGGTGAAAATGCTCCAGGAAAAGAATCTCCGACTCCACCTTTAACTGTGTGTTGCCTCATGTCATGTGATGTAAGAAGGGGCATGACATGTGAATGATTGTTGAATGAGAAGATAACAGAGAAAGCCCACGCATAGCGAACTGACTGAGTGGTCTTATTATAAGTTAGTGTGTCAGTAGGCTCACCACACACCCAACTATATATCCAATAACATAGATATTTAAAAAATAGTATGCCCCCCGTTTAAAGCATGCAGTACATGTGATGTTAAGTAGAGCGGACACTGACAACTGCCAGCTGCTATCTGTCACTGTACATACTCTAGAGCTCAGTGATAATACACCACTCCCTGTGTCTGCTGCTGATCTCCAGCCAACTTACTGTCTCACTGCTAAAAACTAGCCACCCGCTCCAGTCCAGGCTGGATGATTTGACGAGAACAGCCCCAAGTATTTATCCCAGGCATAGTGAAAAGCATGTTGGCTGGCAAATTTTCACAGCAGTGTCTGAAATCAACATCATGACTCACCTCCCCAGGGAACTGGTAAAAAGAAAAAGTCTACCACAACCAGCACACTTTTTTTTTTAAAGAGCACTTTTAAAAACATCTGTAGAGAGTAAAGTGATGTGCAGAAATCTACTCGTCTAACTACAGTCATTGTGTTTACACTCGGAGCACTTCTAGAACACACATGACCTACACTGAACTCTGTACCTGAATGCCTCCAACAGTGTCAGACTGTCTGGAGTGCTTCTACTGTTATTTTTTTTAAAAAAGCCAAACAAATGTGTTGCATGTGTTTACAGTGTATACAGACACACACAAGCCTTTATGTTACACTTTTTATTACACAAGTGTTTTGGTGCAAACACGCCTTACCTGCCAGTGTAGTGGACGACACATAATATCTACCTGCATGTGTCTTGAGAATGTCCATCAGTTGTCATGTCAGTTGCAGCTCTGACTTGGTTTTATGAAAACAATTTAATCATTTTATAATTGTCCTGTACGTCTGCAGCTATGGAACATGTTACACAATATTCCAGAGGCTTAGGTCTGTCAGAAAACATGCTGATACTGTTAAACACATGTGGTAACATCTTGTTTTTACTATTTCTTACATAAAACTATTAAGCAACATTTCCACACTGGTTCCCATTATAAAAACTGTGATGTAAGCAGTATACAGTCAGTCGCCACTTTATTAGGTGTAATGCACTTGGAGATGCCACTGTGAGTGTATCACTGCGTCTGTTTACCACTTACTCTTTATTATTGCGCATGTTATAGGTTTTACTTGAATGCTTTTCTATTGCTTACTGCTTGTATTTTTTTCTTGCCTTTCAGTATGTCCATGTTTATTTAGGAATGCATGGGTTACTCAACTTACCTGCCTTATTGAATACCTAAGTTATTGTGTTCATTGCTTGCATCCTGTCACTGTGTGCGTCATGTATGTTGTTTTTGTGTTGCTGTATTCAGCACTTTTATCTCAAAACAAAATTTCCTTCAGGACAGTAAAGTTAATCTTATGTATTTATATATTTTGTGTTTATTTAGTATAAGTTCCCTTTTTAATTTTCAAGTCTTGTCAGTAAGTAAGTCATCACTAATCATCGTTTTCAGCATTATTGCCATTTTCATAGTAGTACCTCAAATACCAATCATCATCATAATACAGAAACTAAGTTACATGCACTGAAAAGGAGCAGGAAGAAGTGTAAAACTTATTTTACTCTTACCCCTATTCTCCATTAAATTCCCATCTCAAAATGAATATACTAGCTATGAAAATACTAGCTTTTTTTTCTTTTCTTTTTTTTTTAAGTCAAAGTATTATAAGTGTTGACACCCCCCCCCAAAAAAAAAAAAAAAGAAAAAGAAAAAAAGAAATGAGAAAATGATTCTCCGCAGTAGATGTGACACTTCATGACTGCAGTGTCAAGCAGCTAAATGTTTTGGCGCCATCTGCTGGTGGATTCAGCCTCACACACATGATCAGCATGGTGTCATGATGGGAGTACTGGTATGATTTGTATGTAGTGTGTTTGCAGAAGGTGACAGTAGTTGACGGGTGTTGATGTAGACCGCAACATCCATCATTATCAGGACACACTTCTCTTTATACACACAGAGCATCAAGATGAATGAATACTTGAGTCAGCTCCTGTCTTCCACATTAGAACCTTAATGACCTGTTTGTTAGACTGCACCATAGACTCCCACAATTTATTTAATTATTGAGTTGAATGACTGTACTATATTGAGATAGGTGTGCTTATCAGGATCCAAAATGACCTACAGGGAGGCCATACAACCCTGCTCTATGTGGCACATCTGCTGAACACTATGTTTTAATAGAACGGAATAAATTGTCATTATAATTTACATATAACATATTTTCTGGACTACAGGTTGCACTTTTTTTTTAGTAGTTTGTCTGGCCGTGCGGCTTAGATTTCGGCGATATGATTTAGAATGAGACTGGGAACTTAATATTTTTAGCCTACACTACGTTCTGGAGGCTGTTGTGCTGTTACAGTGTTATTCAGTCTGGTTCTTGGATTGTTATTAAATGTTTCAAAAATAAATGTGACTTATAGACCAATGGGACTAATATATGCTTTTTGTTTTTTTGCTTTAAAAACATGACAACCAGATAAAAACTTGACACGCAACTAAAAAGGATGTCTTAATATATAGAAATGAGATGCAGCTATAATGGCATATGAATCCCTCTCTGTGTCTCCAGGGCTACTTGTTCATCTCAGTGCTGGTAAACAGCAACAGTGAGCTGATCCGTCTGATCAACAACGCCATCAAGAATGACCTGTCCAGCCGCAACCCCACCTTCATGTGCCTGGCTCTCCACTGCATCGCCAACGTGGGCAGCAGGGAGATGGCCGAGGCCTTCGCCAGCGAAATTCCCCGCATCCTGGTCGCAGGGTGAGTGTGTGGATCAACCTCAGTTTGCCTCTTTTTTTTTTTTGCCCCCCAGACAAAATCACTGAATTCTCCTAACTGCTGGCGATGTGTTCCACAGTGATACGATGGACAGTGTGAAGCAGTCAGCTGCTCTGTGTCTGCTGCGCCTCTATAAGACCTCTCCTGACTTGGTGCTGATGGGAGAGTGGACATCCCGCGTGGTGCACCTGCTCAACGACCAACACATGGTGAGAGCATCATCCACCCAAGGAAGAGAGTTCTGCATGTGTCTCGTTGTTGTCATTTCCCTGCATGCATCTCAAATTGTGTCTTTATAAGAGATAAAATACAAAGACCTACATAGATTGCCCGATTAGTTCCTGTTCAGTCCATTTGGGAATTGTTGAAACTATTTTGAAAGTACTCATTTTCTTGTGTGTGTGTGTGTGTGTGTGTGTGTGTGTGTGTGTGTGTGTGTGTGTGTGCATTTTAGGGGGTGGTGACAGCAGCCATCTCTCTCATCACCTGTCTGAGCCAGAAGAATCCTGATGAGTTCAAGACGTGTGTTTCTCTGGCTGTGTCTCGACTCAGCAGGGTGAGTTATGCAGCTGTGTTACAGAGACAATACCATGTATTATGATTACAGTTCTAAAATGTGTTATGTTGAAACGTCTAAGAAAAAAGAAACGTTTCCATTACGGGGACAGCACGTTGGTGGAGGATAAACTTTTTTTTTCAACGTGAGAAATTGGAGGTGTGGCGTGACAGTGTGTGATGTTTGGGGTGGGCTCACCTCCTTCAGCCGTCATACCTGCAGAGCTGCTGCTGTAACAGCAGCCGGAGGTGTACAGGGGAGGGGTACTTTATACTGCAGCTGCACACGACTTGAGGGACCTCCATTGTCTCTGACGAGACGTTGCATGAAAAAAAAATCTGCTCATATTGTAAGAACCGTATGACTTTTTCATACCATAGTATACCTGGAAACTGGTAACTGGCCCATGCCTAGTGAAATAGAACGTCAGATATCAGAGTGATCACCAACTAATGATGCAGCATGGTGCTGATACTGCATACACTATAAAGTGCTTGTTCCTGGGCTAGAATAAATCAAGCTCTTCTCTCTGTGTGTTTTCCAGATTGTGTCGTCAGCCTCCACTGACCTGCAGGATTACACCTACTACTTTGTCCCAGCACCGTGGCTGTCCTGCAAGCTGCTACGCCTGCTGCAGTGCTACCCTCCACCAGAGGATGGTGCCGTTAAAGGTCGTCTGGTCGAGTGTCTGGAGACCATCCTCAACAAGGCCCAAGAGCCACCCAAGTCCAAGAAGGTGCAGCACTCCAATGCAAAGAACGCCATCTTGTTTGAGGCTATCTCACTCATCATCCACTATGACAGGTGAGCATTCACTGCTGCATGACTCACACACTGTCAGCACTGATCTTACTCCATACACTAACTCAACAGTGGAGCATCTTCAGTGCATCCACTGGAGCTTGAGATGAATGAAGGTGTTAAAATATTAGAAAAGGATCCCATTATTTTAGTTTAGGATAGATGCTGATGACTCTTTTTGCTATGTTCCACAGGCTGTAACCCAAATGCATATCACCAGATACAACATAGCACAGGGTTTCCACACATTTACTTACATTTTTTTGATATTCAAGGTCTAAAAATGTGTTAGTATCTGGAATTGTAGGAGTTAAGGTTTTAAATTTTAAAATTTGTAAATTATATTAACATTATGTTCTGGTTATTGAGCATAAATCAATCAACTTAAAACAAAACTATTATGAATCTAATCATTAGTTACAGTTCTATACAAATGAACTCAAAATGAGTTCCATTTAACCCACTACCATCTAATTTTACATTATTATATGTCTCATAATGTATTATATATGAGTACAACAGTCACATGTGACACTTCTCTGCATCGAGTACTAACTTGATGGAAATATGTTCTGTTACTGAAGTGACATTAGTATTTTTACACAAGTAAAGGATCTAAACACTTCCTCCAACAGTGTTTGCTGAACAGTTTAATAGACATTTTTCTTATTACCTAAAAATGTGACAGCATTGAGTGTGACAGACATGGCGGCATGTCCCTCTTTTTTCATTTTGCAGCTCTTCATTCTCTTTAAAGCTTTTTTTTCAATGAATTGGTGTGAAATTAAATTTGATATAAACTTAGCGTGAAATTTAGAATTTGAAGGTAATGATGTTTTTTGGGTTTTTTTTAACTAGGCTAACACTAAAATGAGGTTTGTTTAATGGGTTGTTGTGTCCCACAGTGAGCCCAACCTGCTGGTGCGAGCCTGTAACCAGCTGGGTCAGTTCCTGCAGCACAGAGAGACTAATCTGCGCTACTTGGCTCTGGAGAGCATGTGCACTCTGGCCAGCTCTGAGTTCTCCCACGAAGCCGTCAAGACGCACATCGAGACTGTCATCAACGCCCTCAAGGTGCTACCTCACACTGCCACACTCTCTGCATGATGTTTTGATGAAGTGATTTACTGATGAAGTGTGACAGACACAAGTCTATTGACACAAACCTACAGCCTCTGAGACACATGTTCATTTTACTGTTTCACTACAACTCTCTGTACAGGCCCCCCACACATCCTGGATATTCAAGGTCTAAAATGTATTAAAATTAGGTCTGTACAATATAACGCAAATCATTTGCAATATCAACATGAGCAATATACATAACGCAAAAGACTGCCTGAACTGCAATAAATATTGTGAGAGATGGAGCCCTAGCGTGTATCACCATGGACAACAATGTCAATGTGGTGAAAGCCATGCAGCTAAACGCCTGGGTCAGACTTCACTGTTTTTGGCCACAGGCTGCATTTGTCAGTCGCTAAGCGTTTAAACTGTTAGGAGAGGAAACTGATCTGCTTGACACTTGTTTTGTAATACATCTAATTCTTGGTTCACATGACAGAAGATAATGAACGGTGAATCCAAAGCAGAAAGACATTAACACCATGTACTTGAGTATTTATTTATCACAAGTCGTATCGTCATCACAACACTTGGAAGCATTATCACATATCGCATGTTTTACTAATATCGTGCTGCCCGAGTTAAAATGTCTGCAAATGTAGGAGTTAACCCTTTATAGGACACTCATTGAAATACTTGGAAATAGGGCTGCACAATATTGCAAATTCATCGTCATTGCAATATCAACATGCACAATATCATATACATAATTGCTCATGTAGAGTGTACATGAGAGGGAGCGAAGGCGTGTGTGTGACACTGTACCGCTCTGCTCTCCAGGACCGATAGACACGATAGATAGAATCGCGCAACTGGATTCCAAAATTAAACAAAATACTTAGTCTCTCTCCTTTACTGAAGGAAACAATGTGCAGACAGTGCAGAAATATAAAGACTCCTGACATATGAACACATGCTGCGCACAGTTTACACAGGTTGATTATAACGGCAACCTGTGACAGTGAGTGAGTTATAACATGTTATGCTAAGCAGCAGGGGAGATCCTAGAGTCTGGGGGCCCAGGCAAAGAAGCCTCCTTTTGCACTTCAGCACATTTCAGAGCCTGTACTATCTTACCACTACTTCTACTTTTACCAAAGTACCAGTAGTCTAATTTGAAGTATTCTTTTACTGCAGCAGTAGTATTATTCTTTCTCAAAAAGGTTTTAAAAGGGACTTAAGTCATTCAATTTGTCATTAAAATGTGCAGATACCTTGACTATAGCTTCAGAAAGGATTGTGTCTGCAGACTGTAGTGGCNNNNTGTGTGTGTGTGTGTGTGTGTGTGTGTGTGTGTGTGTGTGTGTGTGTGTGTGTGTCTGCAGACTGAGAGGGATGTGAGTGTTCGACAGAGGGCAGCCGATCTGCTCTACGCCATGTGTGATCGCAGCAACGCCAAGCAGATCGTAGCAGAGATGCTGAGCTATCTGGAGACAGCAGACTACTCCATCAGAGAGGAGATGGTGGGTGCCAAACTGACTTTGTGCCATGCAATGCCCCCCCCACAGTAACATACATGTGACTGGTTATATTTCCAGATATGCCAAGATATTTGCTCACACTGACAAAACAAAAAAGACTTAACTGGTTGTGTCTCCATCACACAGGTGTTGAAAGTGGCCATCCTTGCAGAGAAATACGCTGTGGACTACTCCTGGTACGTGGACACAATTCTCAATCTCATCCGCATTGCTGGAGACTACGTCAGCGAAGAGGTGTGGTACCGCGTCATTCAGATCGTCATCAACCGAGATGATGTGCAGGGCTACGCCGCCAAGACCGTGTTTGAGGTACAGCTGCACGAAATCCTGATGTGTTGTTTATGGCAGCAGCAGGAGTGGTCCACTTCTATATATCTGTCTTAACCTAACCCCTTTATACTGTATAGAGCACTCAGTGAACACATGTCAATGCTATAGAGTTATATGAGGATATTTCATGACTTTTTTTGCTTTTGCGACTTTTTTTTTTTTTTTCAAAAAGTTTTATGTAAATGTTGCAAATCGGAATCAGTGAAGTTACCATATATGGTTCCTCACTTTGCGAGGATAAAATATTTTCAGAATCTCTATATAAAAACTCCAGTCGTAATTTTAAAGCATGTTGTTAACCTTAATCGCAGTGTTCCTTAGCTCAGTAATGACAATAGTGAGAAAATGTCTCAACCAAGAGGAATCATGCAATATGCACAAAGAATGTAGCCTGGCAAGCCAAACTATACATGAACTGTACAGTCTGGGATCACACCGTTCACAGCACTGAAGCCTGTGGGTGGACTCAACAGTTGTTGTTCAAACTGCCTCTGCACGTAATATGCCAGTGCCATCAGAGCTATCGGGCAATGTTACGTATTTAGCGCGCCATCGTGCTAAGCACACCCCAATGACTCGTCACACAGATAGAGCGTTGTGATTGGTCCGTCGCAACCTGCGAGGGAGCAAGGATTGTTCTCTACCGTGTCAGACTAGACCGAGTAGCCAGGCAAGAATATTTTCTGCCGTTTTGCTTTTGGTCTAGATTTCTAGGCTACAGAGAATATGCATGAATGCTCTTACCTACTGCTCATATTCTGACTCATAATTAGTTTCTACACCAACTCTTATTCATAAATCCACCATCAGCCATTAATGCATGTTTTTATTAATTAATCTAAAAACATTCACCTATTTTATAGTGCAGGAGAACATTTTTAGTATATGATGTTTGAATGGTTATTTTTGAATGGTACATTTGCATGTCTAAAAACGTGTATCAAAGTCCTGCTAAAATAAATGTGTCTATGGTGTTTTCACAGCTCTCAAACATAAAAATGGATCAAATCTGACTCTGAACGGCATGTAAGGGTTAACACTCTGCTGCATAGAGTGAGATAACTGTGGTGCCTGAGAGAGCTTCAAAACCTCATCCCTCTAAAGAATAACTCATCATGACATGTGTTCACATGAGTTTCTGGGCAAATCAAGGGAGATGCATGATGTCACCAGGTCTGTTGTAAGTTTGAACCACTGTGTCTTCCAGGCCTTGCAGGCCCCTGCCTGCCATGAGAACATGGTGAAGGTTGGAGGCTACATTCTGGGAGAGTTTGGAAATCTCATTGCTGGTGACCCTCGCTCCAGGTATGTTTGCTTTTTGTCTGCCGATGCACGCAGCTGGAGAGTAGAAACAATGAAACACTAACTGTGCTGTGGTGTCATTCAGCCCGCTGGTCCAGTTCAACCTCCTCCACTCCAAGTTCCACCTGTGCTCTGTGCCCACCCGTGCCCTGCTGCTGTCGGCCTACATCAAGTTCATCAACCTGTTCCCAGAGACCAAGGCCACCATCCAAGAGGTGCTGCGCTGTGACAGCCAGATCCGCAACTCAGACGTGGAGCTGCAGCAGCGTGCTGTAGAGTACCTGAAGCTGTCGTCTATCGCCAGCACTGATGTTCTGGTCAGTTCTTGTTGAAGACATACATGAAAGTCCTGCTTACAAGTTTGCTATGGCAGATTGTTGTGTGGAACACTGGTGTATGGTGGAACACAGAGGGGGCTGAGAAAATAAGCCAACCAGGAGCAATACCAGAGAAGCACACAGCAGGCCAAAATGTAGTGATCAGACACTATGCAAATGTACAGTCAATCAGTGTATTTACAACAAACACTGTGCATTGTTCTGACTTTGAATTACACTGTCTCTAAAAATAGTGTCAGTACAGAACCTCAAAGTCCTGCCAGTGATCTGCAGTCACAAACACACAGTCTAAATATCCTCTGTGTTCTGTCAGGCCACTGTTCTGGAGGAGATGCCTCCTTTCCCAGAGAGAGAGTCATCAATCCTGGCTAAACTGAAGAAGAAGAAGGGGCCCGGCGCCGTGTCGGTGACAGAGCTGGAAGACAACAAAAGGGAGGGAGGAGAGCTGAACGGAGGAGGAGACAGGGGGCCAGACACGTCGGCCATGGCTGCCTCCAACGCTGTAAGAGCAACACAAGCACGAAGGCTTATTTTTTATTTGTTTCACAATCAGAAAGCCTTTATTGTCACTAGGGTGCACTCAAGTGATGCATCACCACATAAAAATGTTAAAAACAGGACAGAACATTCACTGACATAAAAAATGAAATAAGTTAGTAAATATAAAAGTGCAGCAAATTGCTTAGTGCATGATTTTATGGGAGTAGTGAATTCTTTTTTTTTTTTTAAACATGGTTGGATATTGAGTTGAAATCACAGTAAAATGATCCATCACAGCTAGTTTGAAACACAAAATGAACATAGGAAATAAAGTTGAAATGTACTCAGTAGCTAATGGACACTGAGCAATAATATAATGAAAGTTTTGAAGAAGAAAATATTTTTTAAAATTATAATAAAATAGGACAGAATAAGATGGACTGGTCTGTCATACTGTAACAGCTGAAAATGCCCTGGAACATGATTTCAAAAAAAGATTGTGAACCTTGAGTGTGCAGATGTGTGTGTGCGTCTATATGTCCAGCTGTAATTGAAGTACTACATTTGAGTGTCCCTGCTGCAACTGTCCTTTGTTTTCCAGTCTACTNNNNGTGCCGGCAGCCTGTTGGTGGACGTGTTCTCTGAGGCGGGGCCTGCAGCACCCTCGGCAGCCGTGAACGATGACGGCTTCCTAAGGTGAACAGTCTTATTTTGATGAGCGGACGTAGATTCTGCCATGAGCCAACGTCCAGTATGAGCTGCAACCATGGTGCTAGAGGACAGGTTGAGACTCACAGGTTCTGGTTCAAAATGCTGACTCATTAGAATGAAAGCGTAAACAGAATGAATAAATCATTTGCTTTTTGTCCCAGAGTTGAAACTAGGGCAGATTCAAATACTACCATATTTTTGCATATTACCTCCATATTAACATTTTGACAATATTGTAGGGATGACTGTTGGTGTTTTCACAAAATATTTCCACAATGAGATGTTGGCCAAGTAATCATCAGTAATGGATATAATGACTAAGTGGATGAAGACATAATAGAACAGTGTGTAACATTTTTACTGTAATGCAGCCTTTAAATGCATGAAAAACACATATTACTATATTGCTATATTCAACATCTAAAACCATATCTGTACAATATCACATATCCATATAATATCTACTTATTGACTAGTACGAACATAGAAAGCACTACTAGTAAAGTGACTTAGGCAGTGACACTCCTGCAGGCTGTGGTGTGTTACTTTGATTGGAATGATTATAAATGTGAGAACACATGGTTCCCTGTAATGAGGCTCCACTGGTACATTCCCTGTCAAAAGCTGATTAGAAAGTCGGTCACATGTTTACATAGCAGAGAAACAGACAGAGCAGGTGTCTCTAATCCAGCGCACTGATTACAGAAACCAGGTTTATATCAAAGTCAAATGAAAGGTGACTGTAACTGGATTACTTCAGTGTGTTCTAACAGTAGCTCTCATACTGGACTACTGGCAAAACTGCTCTCACATCTTTTTATAGAAGCAGCCTGAGTTTGTCATATATAGTTGTTTCCTGTCTTATACTGTGTAAAGTAATTGAGTATGGTGTTTGAGGTATGTGTGTGTGTGCGCGTGCGTGCTACTATGTAGAATACTATGCAACTAGCTGTGATGTGTCTGTGTTGGTTGTCGCTCTGTCTTTCTTTGCTCTATCTTTGTCTGATATGGACCTGTCAACCTGGAGCCACTTCCACTCACACACTGTCAGTCAGCTGATGTCCTGGAGAAGACGTGCTGGTTTAGACCAATATTTGTGCTTTTGTTTATTCCTTCATGTTTATAATCAGTCAAACTTTATTTGTACAGCACTTTTCATACATGATGATGTAACACAAAGTGTTTTACATAGAACAAACAAACAAATAAAAAACATCATTAAAAACAGGACCTCAGGAAATACTATCATAACAATAATGTGTGATGAGGAAACACCAGAGGTAGGATAAAAATATAATAATAAATACATAAAATAAATAGATTGTATAAGATTGAATATTTAAAATGTATAAAGGGAAAGAATGAAATAAAGTCGCTCTAGAATAAAGTAGGTAAAACTGGAAATGTGAGGAGTAAAAGAATAAATGTATGAAGTAAATGAAATAAAACAGACATAAAAGATGAGTTATGAAGAAGAAAGCAATAAATTAGAATAAACAGAATAGTCCCAGTAGTCAAGCTAAATGGGAAAATAGAAAATAAAAATAGATTCATCAGTAAATGAATAAAATGAACTCAGTGAGAGAAGTGTGGTGTCAGGTTTGTTCATAGTCAGGAGAGTGAGGAAACTCTAATCTTCTGATTTCTCTTCAGTGGAGTGTGAACAATAAGATAATGTAGCATATTTAGCATGACTTTGTCTTTATATTCACAACTGAATCAGATATCACTATATTTTTTTAAACCACAAAGCTCCATATCTATATACCTAAAATCTGAGACAATACCTAATCTCATATCAGGATATCCATATATTATTGATTTATTGCCCAGCAGAGTGCAAAACAAAAAAAGCTAACGGTGCCACTACAGCTCGGTGGCATTGAGGTGTAGTAGGTGGATAGACACTGTAGATGAGTGTGTTCAGGTCTATGTCTGAGGCTCAGCCTTGTCTCCATGGTTGGCAGGTCTGCTATACTTGTCTTTTTTATCTTGCTGTGTATGTGACTGTCTTTCGTCTTTTTCTCTCCTTCCCTTCTCTCCATTTCCCTGTGTGTGTGTGTGTGTGTGTGTGTTTTTGGTTTGAATGTGCGTCTGTCTCCTGTCCTCTACCGTGATTGGACATTGACAGAGATCTGGAACAGCCCACCGAGACTCCCTCTGACTCCCTATTGGTGGAGGGTTCTGGTGACTCGGAGTAAGGGCCCAGTAGTAAACTACAGAAGTAGCTAGAAAACTACAAATGTGGCACCTGTCTTTAATAGCACATGTTATTAATATTATAAACTACTGTGAGTGGGTAGACATTTACTCTACATGTACTTTGATGCCTGTTGACATTTTTTAGAAGTGTTAATGTATGATGTAAGTTAGTCAACCAAACTTAAAAAGATGGAAATAAAATTCTGCCTATATAATATTAGAAGGTTCTAGGAAGTTTTAGTTCAACCTGAAGAGACACACACACACACACACACACACACATATATATATATATATATATATATATATATATATA
>JANJYQ010386138.1:6044-18122 GCA_024605255.1 Rastrelliger kanagurta | reverse complement strand
ATCTAATCAGTTCAATCTTGAGCCTGAGTAGACAAATTTGAAGAAATTCCCCCAAGGTGTGCCCGAGATATGGCGATGGTTGTTGGACAAACATAATGCCTCCTGCCAATGCTGTCGCCTGAGGCATTAAAATATTCAGTTGCTCCCTGCCGTTATAGCAATAATTCTTGAAACTACAACAGCTTCAATTTCTAGTTTTAAAATATGTGGTTGTGTTAACACCACAGTCAAAAAAAATCCACCGTTTTGTTTTAAGCTGCCAAGGAGAGTGAACCTTGGCGAGCGGAGTGAAATGTTGTTTTAAACAGGCAGAGTGAGGACAGCCTGCCACAGAGTTTGGGTCATCAGTGTGGTCATTAAGCAGACTGTAATGGGCCATGAGAGAGGCTGTTCTGCTCTGGCATCGAGCTGGCCGACCTGTGGATTGCACTGCCATTATCAGCCAATGGATCGCACCATTATGCCCTTGATGGAGGGGAACTCTGAATATGTCTGGAGGAGGCCGAAAATGGTCACAGTATGTTACAAATTTGCAGAGAGGGCATATCGTGTACATATTCAGACACACACATACAAATGAATTGTATATATATCCAGATCACAGAGTTATATATATTCATGAATCTGAATTTTGTTAAATTTACACAAGCAAGCTCAGAATGTTTCACCTCCTTTATGTTTTTTTTTGTGGAAATGGTGACATTTGGAGCCAGTCCCCACCAGTTTTGTTCTGCACCTGTGTTCTTCCATGAATTCACCTCAGTGTTTTTTTTTTCTATTGTTATATTTCATAAAGAAAAGCTAAAGGTCATGGACATCTGCATGCAGGAGGCAAAGTCAAAAGTGAGGGATGACGCAGAAGAACGACATGAAGATGGCAAGTGAGAGAATGACAGAAATGCATTCGCCACTACCAACGCTAATCACAGTAAATGTCAACCCAGCCATTCACTCCTGCCACTCCTTCCTTATTTATTTCATTTCCTGCCACAGACTTGTCTGTCCGGGTGACTTCCTGACAAAATGAAATGTGTTTCTTTTGTCTACATGCCTAATGAGGCAGCTTTCATAAGAAGAGGAGAAATATGAAAAAAATAAAATCTTAGCTCTAAGACTGTCTTGGGAAAAGAAATAAACCAGCAACCCTTATCTGTGGCAGTCTTGTTTTCCAGTGTTCACCATCTGTTCATTATTACTTCACTCTCTCCACCCCACGTTAGCTGAAAAACTCTTTTGTAGGACAGAGCCCACAAAGGTTTTCATGTTTTATCTAAATAAACTGAATCAAGATCACTCTCTTCAATGAGATATCCATAAAGGTGTTTCTTTGAGGGTTTTTTTGTAGACATACCCTGATAAAGCCTCAACAAACCGCCTCTCATCCCTTGAAGTTATCTCACATCCATTGGTCCAAGTTTTTGATGGCCAAGTGTGTAGCCAGCAGACATTGCAACACTCATTAATCTTAGAGTGACTTTCCTAGTGGGAGTTGGGGAATTGTAGCCTGTTATGTCTCTCTCTACATCTAGTGAGTGCTCAGTCGCGCTGCCAGCAGTGGTCCGAAGAAGTAAAGAGGAGACCGGTCTCAATGGAGAGGGATGTGGGCAGCATAAGCCCACAGCAGCTCTAGGACAACACTCACACAGCGCGGCAGTTGGCCAGACAAACTGTGCTGAGAGTCAAACTCACTCAGCTGGCTGGTGGACTTCACTGATTTTTGAAGCCTGTGTGAGAGACAACACATTTGGTAGGGAGATGGTGAGAGCAGGGGGCAACTCTTTTCATAATTCAGAGTATCAAAAGATAGTTGATTTCACAGTTAGGGATTATTTCTTGTCATTTCATCCTACCCTCCCTTGTGCAATCTGCTTCATCTGTTTTCCTCTTTGTCTCTTATTAAGCTTTCACAAAGCGCACACGAATGTCTTATTTGCCTGCCAACCAATCAGAGCAGAAAGTCTGGACATGCCACTAATTGTGGTCTTTAGGCCAACTCTTCCTCTGGTTGCCAATAAAAATGAGGTTAGTATGGTAAATTTGCATGGTGCATAACACCATTGCATAAAGGATCTTAAAAATGTTAGAGTTCCACATTACATGGGAATATTTCCTGTGACCCATTTTCTCACATTTTCAAAGGTTAAGCAATTTTCCAAACTTTCCATTGATCAAAAAAAAAGAAGGAACGAAAGAAAAAAAAGCATAATGGATAATGGACTCAACATTTGATTTATTTTCAAAAGCCTGCAATCTGTTTCTTAGAATACACTTAAACTAAAAGAAAATACAATAAACTGTCTGCAGTCATGTTACATGGGAGACCAAAATTCATCATGTGTGTTTTTTTAGTATTCAGGCAGAGTGATTGATTTGCATGTCAGCAGCAGAGACATGCTGAGGTGAAATGGTCTTTTTCCAGTGCAATCCCAACATGTCCTTGTATTCTGACCTTTTGTCCAATTCATCAATTACTCTCCCTTTTTTTTTTAAGTCATTTATATTAACTGCAGAGAAAAAAAGATAGGACATAGTCTATCTCAGTGCATGGCATGCACATACAAACACAGAATTGCATGCAGGTTCTATATAGCCACACACACACACCTCACCTACACATTCTTTCTTACACAAAATGATTAATGACCCCTTCATCCTTCTATAGGGTGATATAATCCTATGATACTTTATACTGTATGCATGTACATATATGCTAACACACATACTCATTTAGGTACTTATGAGGATGCAATTTTAGTTCTGCTTACTTTAGGGTTAAAGCAGGTAGAATAATTTGAACTCAACAGAATGCAACAGATACTTGACAGCACTGAGCAACAGAGGTTAGCACTTATAGGTTGCTCTGATGGACTTTAAACATTAACATATCCTGTTTATTGAGTTTATCATTATTCTGAGAAAACATTTGTGTTGTGCACAGATCAGCAAACATTTAACATTTGTTAAATGTTCAAAGATACCCCAACTCTCATGGAAGTTGCAGAAGTCTCCATAATGATAGCAATTCCCTGACGCCTGCAACAATGACATAGACTCTGCAAATAGCAGCAAATAAGTGCTTAACGTGTATTTATTAAAACAAATTACAAATATATAAAAGTAAGTTAAAAGTGACAATGTACAGTAAAAACGCAGTCTTATAGCCTGGGGAACTAAGCTGTTGCAGAACCTGGTTGTTCTGCTCCTCACACTACAGTACCTCATACGATAAACAGTGGGAACAGTCCATGGTGTTGGTGTGTGTAGTCTGATAATGACCTTGGCTCTTGTCAGACAGCGTTTATGGCATTGCAAAAGGCCAATATCCATCCCAATGACTGTGTGTAGTGTCATACAGTAGTAGTGACAGTGTGTAGTGATAACAGTAAGCACAAATTGCCTTGTAAGTAAAGTTAAAAGAATAGTTGGGCAATTTGAGGAAAAGATGTAAACTTTAGATCAATATCATTCTCATGTCTGTGCACTGAAAGTGAAGCTAAAACCAGGAGACTGCTAGGTTAAAACAACCCCATGAACCACATAGTCATGTTTAACTACAGTTAACTAAGGCTAAGACTAGCAAGATATAAAATGTTGATTAATAATCAATGGGGTTAATAATAAGACTTTTTTGTTTATTTATCTTTGGTTAGAGCTAGGCTGGCTGTTTCTTTCCTGCTTTAATGTTTATGCTAAGGTAATCTATAAGTTAACAAGCTGCTGACTCTAGATATACATAATGTACCAATATGAACCACTTCTTACCTTAGTCTGTGTAAGAGAGCAAATGACTATACACAGTGTTCAAATATTGCTTTGATGACAGTAGGCTGAAAGGAGAAACTAATTTTCCAAATGCGTACATGCATTTAAAACACAGAGGTAAACATATCTTTATAACTTCATTTTTTCCTGTTTAAAGCTTTGTTTTAATTCTGTCAGTATCTCTACCTGCCAGTAGCCTACTCCCTGGTGTCTGTTGTACCAGAACAGCTCGGACCCTCTTAGACAAGGAACGTCTGGCACACAATTATTTATACAGATGTCCTGTCTGATAACACAGCAGCATGTTTGTCCCTCACTCTCTGGAATCTCTACATGACTCTCAAAGTATAAAACACACCTCAATTTATCACTTCTGTGTGGGGGAATTGAATTGCATACATGTCAAATTCCGGTAAATACTAAGATGTTAATGACAGCAGAGTATATCATATTGGTTCAGAAAAAGTATGGATTTAATATCAGACTGGCATTTCACACCTCTCGTTGTAAAGGAGTTCATTATACAACATTCAGATCCATCAAAAGCTTATATTGAGTAAACTGTTTTCTCAGAAAGGACATTTGGCTATGGAATTAACTTTCATTTTGATGCATCACATTGACCCTTAGTAAAGAGGGTGAGGGTGATTTGTGTACTACTTGTTAGGTCATTGCTCATATACTGTAATACAAACATGACAATGAATAGCTAAATTAAAACCACTTATTGTACATGTAAATACAGATATAGAGAAATCTATGGCAGCTTGCCATGATATACCCATATTCTATAGTGAACCTTTGGAAAGTCTCTGCGAGAAAGCCATTAACTGAGCTATGATGCTTGTCACCCCGCATTTGATTAATGCTTGGATTTTAAAGCCTCTTTTAAAATGTCACATCTACTTAATATCATATTATTCACCGGATAGAGTCCAGGCTTTTAAGGTTTTTCATGCCTTCTGTAATGGTGAAAATTCTTTCTTTCATGAAAATATCCAGGCAAATGTCACCTGAATGGTAATTTTTATATTGAACATCAAGGACTTCATGCTATTTTAAATGTCCTTTTCAAGTGCTCTGTGAATGAGAGTGAATCTACATTTTTAGTCTTATGGTTTTCAACCAGGAAATTGTATTTCAGCCTGTGTTTATAGTATTGCAGAAAAAAAAATTAACATCAGCCACTTATTCAGCTAAAATGTACAGGACATGCTATGTAACATACAGTGGTGTGGAAAAAACCCACACAAATATAGCATTGAGCCCTGATTTGCTTCTTTTATTTTATCCTCCTCCAAGTACAGCACATGAAACTAGACAGCTTAACACTAGAGGGCTCACATGTATTGCCATACAGTGGATGTCCTCCTTATTTGAGCATGGGGAATGGGGAGTTGTATGAAATTTCCTGCTATCACATAGATGACTGTCCATTGTATTATTGATTATCCTGTATTGTGTCAAAACATCCCTTTGATTGATGCAGAAAAAGATCTACTATGTAGATGGAATGCCGAGTCTGAATTCATAAGCAACACTGCACTATCTCACATGACACCAGAGTGCATATTGAGGACAGTGCAAACTCAGGCAGAGGAATGTTCAGAATTTTAGATGAATTTAGAAGCATGGGGATAAAGGAGGGAGAAAGAGAGGAGGGGGTGGGAAGAAGGGGATTTTAAGATTGGTATTAGTGTGTGTGTGTGTGTGTGAGTGTGTGTGCATAAGAGAATGTGTGACTATGCCTGTGTGTGTAATTCCTGTGTTTCCTGATGTCCAGGTCTTGTGAAGTTTGTGTTTTCACGTGCACGCTCTATCACATCACCAAGTCAATCCTGGTATGGTAACAGTGCATGTGTAAGCCTGAGCAAACTGAGCAGCTGGTCTCCCCTGTGGGAGTCATTAGCAGTGAAGCTCATCCTTTTGTCACACACTCTAGTGTCTGTCCCTCACCTCTCAGCCCATCCTCGGGGCCCATCATGTTCTCCTGCACACCTGGCTTTACTTCCTTTTTCTCTCCGACTTCAAGGCTCCTCTGGCTGGTTGTTCCCATAGACACGGAGCTAGATAAATGTAAAGATGGGGAGAGAAAGGGTGAATGAGCAAGATAGACAGGGTGGAATAAAAAGAACACAGATAGGGAAAAGACAGAGAGAGAGAATGAGATCTGTCAGCTCTCTACAACCTACTATCAAAGTCCTGGAGGACACTTCCCGCCCCCATACAAAAAGACAGCCTGCTCTCTTCCTCTGCACCAGTTCCCATGTCATTTCCTTGAGTCCCTCACCTCCCTCATCCATTCGGCCTAGCCTAGCCTGCCTGCCTTCACTTGCTGCCATTCTGTAGTCAAGCCACAGGGAGAGTTGGTTAAATGAAAGCCTCCTCTTCTCCCCTAATCTCAGCGTGGCAGAGAGGCTGGAACTGGCTTTGTTTTAGATACACAGACCCCCACTTGCTTGCCTGTGCCCAGAAAAATCTCTGCTTATAGTTACCACTGACAGTATGCCAACGCACGCTCCACACCAGCCCAACAAGCCCCTAACACTTGTCTCCTTCATGGCTCAGCTTTGACCCTACTCAACCTTGCATGTGCTTATTAAAATGTAGATTCAAAATGTTTGTCTGGACTACCGTCAGCTGTGTATTATGCATTTGGGTACTAAGAGGTGAATTGAAAGAGTAGATAGGGAGTAAGCAGGATTTAGAGATGAGAGCTATTCCAAGAATTGAATAGTTCTCCAATGGACGTGTCCTCTGACTCATCTATATCAGACACAAAATGAAGTGTAATTGATCCCTGGGGTAAGTGGTTTGAGAGAAAAGAATACATCTTTCCTGTCAGGCAGCTTGCTTGAAAATGCTGTAGGCGTGGCCCTGGATTGAGGAAAATTAACTTGATTTCTTGGCTTGCCTGCTTGTCGCATACTGTATATACTGTACTCACACGGGATGGTTCAGGATTCTTCCCGGAGGACCAAAGCCATCCCTCACTGGATCCGAATAGAGACAGCCCCGATTGGGAATGAACTCCCTTTATGGATTTTCACTCCAAATAAAGTGGCTCATTCCCTCCGAATGGCCATGACCCCAACACAATTAACCTGGCAATTTGTCACTTTCAAGGGCATCCACTGGGAGTTTGGGGAAATTGGCCAACTTGTCATCATTTCTCATACCCTGATCGGTAATGGGAGAGAGGAGAGATGATAGACATGATTTACCATATCCTATCCTATACATTACCTCTCTCTCTTTCTTCATCTCTTCCTCTTTTTCCCTTCTGCTCATTCTCCTTTCTTTTCAAAAAGTTATTTTAACTTTTTTCTTAGATATCTTTTCTCCGTCATATGAAGGCGTCACTCATTATGACAATGATGTCAGATGTCAATCTTTTACGTTAGAATCACCCTTCTTTACTAGCCTGTTAATCACTACTGCAAAGACTGCATGTGGAATCAAAGCAGTGTGGGTCCTCCAAACTGGATGAATGAAAATACCATTGATTTCCTATGGAGGCACAGTGCCAGGCCCAATGCACAGGCACACAGGGTAGATCAGGTGTTAATGAATATCAATGTTAATCTAATGAAGGAGCAGAAAAAAAGAAGGGAAGAAATGCAAGCTAGAAACAGACTATGAAGAGAGATGTTCTCGAAAGTTACGTAAAGAGTAAAATATCATTAAAATTCTACACTAAAAAAGTTCATCCTTTTTTTATCTCACTATATAAGTCATTGGTTAAAAGAAAAAAATGTTCTTGTCAAAGTATTATTAACAATAAAGTTTCCATTAGAGCAGGGTGTTTTTTTAAATAATTTAACTTGTTAACTTTCACAGTCCTAATACTAGGGCACAGTCTTCCTTGGTAACAATTCCTTTAGACAAACACAGAGGAGCTTTTACTTTATCGCAGCCATTCTTGTTTGGCCTTATCCCTCAATATTGGAGCGATTATCAGGGCGACAGGGTGAAGCCTGTCGTCTCAACACACACCAGGTCAAAGCAAACTGGCCTCCCCTTGCTCTGCAACCATTGTTAATTCTCTCTTATTTTACACCATTGATCTCCTGCCTCCCAGCCCAAACATCCAGGTCTTTGTGGAGCTGTTAAGCTGCTCCACTGCTGGACTTTCTGCCCTCTTGTTGTGAGCATGATATTGATCCCTAGCTCCCCATGAACTGCCGACTGGGGAAAAAAAAGAAGAAGCAAAGGTAAGGTACTTAATACAAAGAATGAAGAGACTGTCCTCCCAAGAAAAACAAGATCATCAGTTGTTTTTGCAAATGCCCCAAAATACCATGTTTTATGTTCAACAAACAAGGCCCTCTAGTGGCCACAGTATGGCTCTAGTTTGTCATTATTATGCTAATAAAACTAAGAAGAACAACAAAATGTTGAATTATGGGATACTGTTGTTCATCAAGTCTTTTAACCATACTTGTAGTTGGTTCCTAACCAAGTAGTTATTATTTTAGCTATGACAGCAAAGGGCCCCTAACCTTAAAAAAAGTAGTTATTTCAACACAAACAAAAATACGTGGATGTGACAATCTATGTAAGTTTTTTTTTTTTTTTGATGACATTTGCCCCACTTTTTTAATAAAGCCACCAAACTTTGCTCCATATTGTTCAAAAACTCATAGTCTACCTTTAATTTTCTCCTAGCTTCAGAGATGAATTCAGCAATATGAATGTGGCTGGCAATGTGTCTCATCCTTTACTTCTTTTGAAAGCTTAGGAGACAAGTTAGTTGGATTTCATGTCGAGAAGTTTTTTTGTGAAGCTGCTGTTATCAAATCTTAACTTTCATGATCACTTTTTTGAATCATCATTTCATCTATTTTCAGCCTGTATAAGTACAACATTGAAAGGACCAAGATAACTGGCACAAACTAATAAATGGACAACCAATAAGCAGCACTATTAAACCAAGACAAATGACTGTTTGGAGATGTCAACAACCCAGACAGCCATCCATACTGTCAACCATCTTTTTTTATCTGCTTAGTAAGCTCATACTGCCCACACATCATTCTCCACAGTTACATCCTCAAACTTCTCACAGGAGACAACCAAGTACTTCCAGGTCCATGTCCTAGGCTTGCCCTGGGGTCTCCTCCTGCACAGTTTGCATCTATAGCACCACCACAAGGAGACAATGGGGAGCCTTTTTATCTCATTTAGCTTCTCTCACTGTACAGGTGTAACAACTCAATGACCAATAGGGGTAGGTTGATAACATCATAGTATGGGCTGAATCCATAAAATGAATACAGTACTAGTGGAAAATGTGTTCTTTTTTTCTAAGTGGTAGAAAAATTGTAGCAAACTGCTGCTAAAAGATAAGGCCATGCAATTTTGTCTGTTTGTATGACAACATGTGAACATTAAATTATTATTAAATTAATATTTTGATCCAAGCACTACCAGAAGATGGTAAAAACATCCAGATGTTACAGAAGATAGCAAGAAAAAACACAATCATCTGTTTGAAGAAGACTGTGAACGCACAGTTTATAATAGCAAAAAACAACTATGCTATATGAAGACTGAAGGCTGTATTTTAACTCTGCAAGTTACAAGCACAGCATGGTAGATCTTAGATGAACCGACAGTGTGGGCATCCCTATTCACACCTGATATTTTAGTTAATGTGTTTGCAGCAGCGCAAAGCGAAAAGGGGTGGGTGAAGGTGAATATGGATCAGCGGGTATGGTGATTATTAAACACTCACATAGTTCAACAGTCACACCCCTACTTTATATTTTGCATACTGCTTGAGCATTTCCAAATGCACTCTACACCTGTAATCTCAAATTGTGTGTCAAAGGCTATTCTGTATGTGTTTTTTCTAGTTTGTGTTTACTGGAGAGGGGATAATGAGTAAGTACTCCAGATTCTCTGTTTTAAAGGGGATCTATGAAGCTAATTTCCAGCTTTATATTTCTGATCTATATGTATTATTCTTGGATTCTACTATACGAGATTCATACAAAGAACAAAACAAAACAAACAAAAAAAAAAACAACCTCACACTGGCCCTTTATGCAGAATCTGTCTTTGAATGTAATGCTAACATGCATGTTCATGCGTAGCAGGTAATCTAATGTTTACTATGATCATGGCTTAGCTTTTTAGCATGCTAAAATTAGCTATTTAACAATCAACACAAAGTACAGCAGCAGCGAATGATAATATCATCAATTTTGCATGTATATTTTAGTAATAAACCAAACTGCTTGACAATCCCATTTTGAGCATATGATGGTGCTACATGAAAAGTTAAAGAATGACCAAAGACAACAAGCTCCATCCTCTGAAAACAGTGAATGTTTGTACATGTTTGTACCAGCCAAATATTTGTTGAAATATTTTAATTTTAATCTTCAGTGGTCAAATGACAGAGTGACATTGCAGAGATACTGCTAGAGTAGTTGAAAACTACATTGAATCTGTTACAATTAAACTGACAACTATTTTAATACAGTGACTCACCCCAGTCTAAAACTGAACCCCATGCACACAGGATTAATGTGAGTTGCCTGTCACAATGGAAAATGTTCAGTCAGAAACCAATCCTTGAAAGCGATCTAACAAGATTGTATTGGTAGTATCAAAGCCCACACTGACATCAAACATAATCAAAATGCAGCACACACATCTACTGCTTAAAGAAGGTTGTCGGTCATTTTGAAGAGGGCGGACTCTACTCTATCAAGTGCTCTAAAACCAGATTAGAATTTGTTTGACTGAGAACAGACTGTAATTAAGCTGAGACAACTTCTAACATCCTGGGTAAAAAAAAAAAAAAAAAGTCAGTTCGGAGATCAATGCAGATTGTGAAACATACAACAGGACCAAGCCTCAGTGCAGATAAGGTTAATACTGTAGATCAGGGATGGGCAACTCGTGGCTCGCAGGCCACATACAGCCCACACCCTCACTCAAAGTGGCCTTTGGATTGATTTTTTTAAAATTATAAAAGCGTCTTCTGCAGCACTGAATCAGTTGTGACTACAGTTGACCACTAGAAGGTGCTTCCAATGCAAACGCCACCTTGTGCACACTTGCACCAGGTCTTTTCCACCAGTGAGAAAGAGACTTCAAGCCAGGAAAAGAAAAATTTGATTGAGAAAATCAAGCTCCCTTTTCCTGTTTACATGCAAACATGAAAACAGAGTTTTCCAGACTCTCCACTTTGGCTGGAGATTTTATCAGAGTCAATGTAAAACTGCACAGAATTATTTATTGCAATTAATGTTGGTCTGGTGTCCTGCAGCTTAATAATACATAAATATAATAGTAATAAAACATGTGTGATTAATGAGTTTATGTTTTAATACACCGTCAGCCCTATACAGTATATACTTAGCTACACAAACATACTTAAAACAGCATTTTTATCATATCTGGTTATGTGGCCCTCTGGTAATGTTGACGAAAAATTTTGGCCTTCTCCATCATTTAAGTTGAATTAGTTATTCTTTTTTTTTTTTCAAGATTTTTTTGGCACAGACACTTTTATTGTAAACATTATTGTAGACAGGAAATGGAGAGAGGAGGGGTAGACATGTGGGGAAAGGACGCTCCAGCCAGGATTTGAACCGGGGTCTCCCGCTTAAGAGTGATGCTTTATATAGCCTAAGCTCTAATCACTACGCCACCAAGCAAGCCATGAATTAGTTATTCTGAGTCACCACAGAATTATTGGTTCAGAATTGATATGGGAATCAGCTTCTACTCTCCGATATATCACTCTTCCTTCATACTTTCTTACACACATTCATACAGCATTTAGCATGGTAACAGTTTGTGCTACAAATCTTTGTTTATTGTGAAGCTACAGTTCCCATAGCAGAAAAAAAAAAGTTTGACTCAATAAACCATAAGTGCCAGTTTGACAGACTACAGGTAACAACCACACTCAGTGCTTTCTTTTCCAAAGATTCAATCCATTCATCCCCCTGTCCATCTTTCCCTCTCTCTCAAATGCTCACTCCCCCTCACTATTACCCCTGCCACATTCAACCACCCACCCTTCCACAGCCTGTGGAAATAGTTTGTGGGGAAAAAAATAAAAAAAGGTTGGATTTGAGTCAGCCAAAGCTCTCTGGCTGAGGGACTCAATAATTCTATTTCTCTACTCTTAGCGCACCCGGACCCCCCTCACACCTACTTCCCCCATTCCCCGTCCACATGCCTGCATTATCCTAAGCCAAAGCATCCGAGGTGTGTAACGTAAGCCTCTGCAGTGCGCATCATGTTTCATAAAGAGATAAGGGCCACTAAAAATACCCATCGTGTGTGGAGAGA
>JANJYQ010385675.1:0-11265 GCA_024605255.1 Rastrelliger kanagurta | reverse complement strand
ACACACACACACACACACACACACACACACACACACACACACACACACTCTTTGTAAAGCTCACTACTTCGATATTGTACGTCACATATCTATCTTAGCTATCTATCAATCTATCTATCGATACGGCTATCTGTTTTACTTTCTTTGCAGACTCCAAACTGTAGCTTACATGTGTTACCACCGCAGCACATTTCTCCATACATTAGCGTACACACATTCTCACACTCCTACTGAAGCAGAAAATTGAATAGCCCATCCAAAATTCCACGCTGGCCACTTTCCCTCTTTTGCAAAGAAGCATTCCCTGTGCAACAGCGTAGCACCTTAGCTCAGTAGGTGGTTAGAATGATGCATGGCTTGCATAAGAGTTGACTAGGACATTTTTACGGTTCATCGAGCCTTCACCTTAACGATTAATCTCCCACGGCCGTAGTTAAATCAAATGTATTAATTTGTCGTCAGACGATAACATAGCGCGGGTGAAACGGACAGAAACGTTACAATGACTGTGCTTTCTTTGCAAAAATCAATTTCACATGCAACACTTGGTGTATGGGGTTCAATGAATGCCATTTTCCCCATTGAAGCAGCTTATATTCAATCAATAGGATGACCTCAGTGCAGATATTGTGTATCTATATTAGCTTTTGGATCCGATATTGTTTTCAGCATTACTCAAAAAGATGTTCCAAAAAAAAAAAAAAAAAAAAAAAAATCGGTGGTGGGTATCGGTATCATCTAACGGCTTGGAAAGTTTACATTGCTGTAACCGCTTTAAAGAATAGAAAGGAGTTAGACAAGCAAAGCCGGAAAACAAATGACTTCTTTTTAGCAGTGTTAGCTCAGTGAATGAGGAGAGTTACGAACAAATTATCTTGCAGTAAGTGGGAAGTGAGTGGAGTAGACAGGGGAGATGCAGAATGTGGAATATATGTTATTTAGCATCGCTCTGTTAATGTATAATATGTTGGAGGCAAAAGTGAGTTTTCCCTGGCTTATGTTTTTTTGATGTGTCTTGCACTGTAGTAGCCAACTACACAAGACATTTTTCTTTTCTAAACTGTTTCTTTTGTCTTACCAGGTACTCTGAAGTTCCTAGTGCATGTGCAGTATCTATTATTTACTAATCATGCTCTTGTTTAAAAAAAAAAAAAGAAGTCTCCTAGTCCAGTGTACTAGGGCTGAAGCAAATAATTGGAACACATAATTTAATACATGACTGATTCTTGCTGCTGTGTTCAAAAAGACCATCAGGCCCTTGCTATTTTGCTGCAGGTATACATCTCTATTCATTCAATAATTCAACCGCTGAAATGCTTTATTTAGTAGACCCCCTTAGCTCCATCTAATTCTAATTTCTGCCTTTGGAAGCGTGGAGACAGTATTTATAAAACAGCAAAAGAAAACTCCCCAACAAACTGGGGATGGTTACGGTGTGACTCACAGTGCCCCGCATCCGCATGTTTACGGAAAAAAGACAAAGTGAGTATTGAGTAGCCGAGTTCATGCATCTCTGCCAAAATGTTCAGAATTCATCATTTCCAAGCCTATCTGCGGAGAAAAATGGTGGTGGGCTGCGGGCTTGCCGTTTCTTTCGAAGCCAGCCATCAACCAGCTGGAAGACAGTCAATTAGTCTGGCGCCCCCCTCCTCTCAGCAGGCTTCTAGTTCCCCTAGTGTCAATCAATGTAGATAGCTGTCAGTCACAGAGAGAGTCAATGAGGAACAAAATAAAATGCCTAAGAATCCCATAATACCCCCGCTGTGGCTCAAGGCAGTGTGAATGATTGGAGATGTTGAAGCGTCTGGTCTGAGGCCTGCTGGCTCCCTGCCTTACCCAGCCGCCACCATTCTGTGCCCACCCCACTCCCTGCTGTCTGCTCCCATGCTCATTTACAGTCAGCTCATGTTGTTTTCCTTTTTTTTTTTTTTTTTTATATGTGATCCATTTTCTCCAGCCCTGCCAGGTCTCTGCACTTCTGTCTTCCCCACCCCAGTGTCCATCTCCTTTTAGAGAGAGGAGGAGCTGGAGACGGATACCTGCTGAGTTGAGCGAAGCTGCTCCATCACCAGCCTGATGCACCATAAAGGACCACAAAGGACACCCAGAACCTATAGCAATCTCTTAGGGATTCAGAATCTGTTGTTTTTGACTAACAAGAACGGACGGGATTGAAAAATTCAGTGTGGAAAGTTGGAAACAGTCTCACTATGCAATGTTTTTTTTCTTTGAAGAAGTTTGGAGCTTTAGGAAAAAGGATGTGGCAGATGAAAAGTGTTTGATCCTGAGCACCAAGGTGTAAACTAGGTTTAGTCATGTTAGACTCTAATGGGGGTAAAAAAGTTAGGGAACTGACATTAGACTACTAAAAAATGAGAAATGTCTGCTTATAGATGCAAATAGGCATTATATAACTGTCTTCAGTTAACAGGTTTTAGGCATGGAAAACTGAATGGAAATCCTCATTGTTTTCCACAAGGCCCGCTTCAGAGTTATAAAGTATGTTGTTGAACCTTCCCACCTCACTTCTGCCCAGTTTAAACACTATCTTCTATTTCTGGTGACTGACTAGCTCTAAAAGCAGTAATACTCTTATGTGACTTTTTTTTTTTTTTTTTTTTTTTTTTTTAACAGTACGTACAGTAAACTGCCTAGGGAGGTTAAACTGTTACTCATTCACTTTTGCTGCCTACTATTTCACTGCCAAAGAAAGTGTGTTGAGTAACACATTCCCAAATTACCCTCCATCATGAGACCTGTACAATGTTGGTTATATATTTAATGGAGATATATTTAACTCAGCCTATGCAAGTACACAGACTGCACATAAATCTGATTATCTTTCCTCTTTTTGTAGCTTATACCCTGCTGTGCATTCCTCCACCTCTATTTTTAGTGCCCTGCGGTGCAATGACATCAGTGTAAACAATGGTTTGTTGACTACATTGACATTTTTGCATGCATATTTACATTTGTAAATTTGTATTTCTTGTATAAAGAAATATGTAAATGTAATGTGAGTTTAACTCTGCTAGCACATCATGAACAGGTGGGTAATTGGGTCCCAATCCAATGGATGAAATATAAAATAAATAAATAAAAGGGATATGTGTCTAACAAAACCCGACAAAGCTATAACAGAGGAACACACTAACATGCTGGATGGTAGTGTCCATACTACTTGCTTTGCTGTACACTTTCTGGAGAGGTCCCGCCTGTCCCAAACCTAGTACAAAGTACCCTATTAAATAATACATGGCTTTACTCAGTATGTGGCAGGCAGAAGACTGGTGTGTGTTTTGTAAGGTGCATTTCAATCTGTGTGAGTCACGCTCTCATGGAGGTCACATGTCTAAAGTGTTCACTACACTAACAATTGAAAGACTGAAGGATTTTCAGACGGATAACAGCTAGGAAAAAGTGTATTACAAGGCACTTTTAACATAAAAGCACACTTAAGTTGTGGTGTAAATAAAAGAAAGCACATATTAGTATGTCAGTATTCCTTTAGATCCAACTATAAATCTGTCCCCCTCTCCCCCCTACAACTCCCTTTCAAAGAAATAAAACCCAATTTTCCCAGCCATACTTTCATTTTTTTCAAGAAAAAATATGCAGGGATTTGTTCAGCTTAGCCATGATGGAACATGGCAGGGAATCTAAACAAGCTTAGAGAGGGAGATGGAGACAGAAGGAGAGGAGGAGGAGGAGGAGAGGAAAAAGGAGGGAAGTGAGACAAGAAAGCAGGAGCAGCAACCTCACGTAAACTCCTCCAGGCATCTAAGCACCCATTCCCAAGGAGAGAAGGTGGGAGGAGATAGAGGTGGGCTTAACGCCTCCTGTACAGTTACACAGACACCTGAGGAATAAGATCTCCACTGAGACCATGAGTGAGCAGAGTGGCACACTGAGACTATCCTTGCACAGTGCATAAGATGAGGCATAAGGGAAGAGGAGGCTTGAGGAGGAAGGTCATTAAAAATATGCAAAATTCAGCACATGCACAAACACACACAAAACCTAAACTGAAAGAAAACGGAGGGAAGCAAAAGAGATTACTGTTCATATACATAAAAAATAACGCCCCATTAATCAACATAACAGATTAGATGTAGTGACTAATGCTATTAATAGAACTACTTAAATAGACACAAACATGCCTTAAAATATATGAGCTGCACAGAGCTTACTGTGTACCCAGTAGAAGTGCTTATCCCACTCATATATTATTCATATATATATAAGACTTTTTTTTTACTATTTTATATTCTTTATTTTAATTGTTTTTAATTATTTTATCTACGTTCGAGTTTTGTTTTTTTATCTTATTTTATTTTTTTTTAATTTATTTTATCTGTTTTTATTTAAGTTTTATCTTACTTTATTTGATTTTATATTCTAATCTACCCTATTGTGTCCATTGTTTTTATTGTGCTTCTGTTGTGTTAATTTTATTTATCGTGAAGCACTTTGGAAACCTTTGTTTGTTTAAACTGTGATATATACATAAAGTGGATTGGATATTCTACTCTAAAACCCACACTTTCAACACACTTTATGAGTGCAACAACATCAATTTAGGTTTGAAGCTCAATGATCAGCTTTGAAATAAAAAAAAAAAAAAAAAAGGTCTAGACAATGCAGGTTAGCAAATGATCCCAGCCATGTGAAATCTGCCTGCAGCGACAGTGTTGTTGGCATTTTTCTCAGGTAGGTGAAGTGGGGGGGGGCATGCTCCGTACACAAGCACAATTTACCAGGGGGCTCGTTAGACGCGCATCAGGTTTGAGCCTGTCATAACTGAGTAGTGTACACCTCGGCGGCACTAGGGGCCCAGGGCCTACGCTGTTCACCTCACACCTTGCTAATGGCCATCTGTGGTCATTATTGCCCACCGATGAGTCATACCCACGCTTGTGAATGCAGCCTCTGCTCCTTTAGGGGAATAGCACTGTGTACACAACACTACAACCGTCACCACAACCACCACTGCCACAGACGCTGCTGTCGTTGCTGTTGTTGTTGTTATTGATGTTTATTCTCTCATTCTACCCCCTCAAACACACCGTACTGACCCACCAGTACGCCTGCAGTCATGCAAGGCGTTGTTTATCTGCCGGCAAGATGGGTGAGATACACACACACACACACACACACACGTACACATGCCAAATATGGTCTCTCTAATGGAGGATCCTCTCACGCTGTTTCTCCTCGCAGAGTATATCCTTTTCATTCTGGTTCAATCCCCCCGCTCTTACTCCACATCTCTTCTATTCAGCTCCTTCAATCTCTCTCTGTCTCTCTGGCCTCTTACTAGTATATCAGTCGGTGTCTGGGCCCAGCTGTGGATTAGATCACTGTGGGTAAACTCATAGTGGTGTTCCATCAGGCCTGAGAATGGTGGGCCGTTTCATCAAAAAACTCATTCCTCATGTGAGAACTAATGCACTGTAGGCGAAGTCCCGGCTGTGCCAGGGACAGGGTATGTGGCTCCGGCTACTGCTGCCCCCAGATAAAGCCCCAGAGCAGCAAAATAAAATAAATAAATAAAAAAAGTACAACCCATAACGGGATGCGGGGGGAAATTTATCGGCCTGCAGTCCGGTCCAATGGCAACTTTATCTGTTGGTGTGCAGGGGCGGACAGCTACATTTCCACAATGTGTGTCCACATGCCCTGCTGTGTGAGCATGCATTTATATGAGTGTTTTTCAGTATGTGCACGGATGATAGTGTCCAATCATGCCTTATCATCAGTGCGTGTATATGCATGTTTTTCTTCATCAAAGTTGGGGGTTTTATCGGCTGTTGCACACTACTTGATGGGGTTATGTAATAATGGCGTGTATTTCTCTTGCTCCCCACTAGTGGGCAGCTCCCAGCAGGATTCCCACAAACCATAAAATTCAGCCGCCTCCCTGTGGATTCAGTAATTACACCACCCATCAGGACAAAGAATGTAGAGGCATACCAATGAGTGGAGAGAGTGAGGACGACAAAGCTGCCATAACAGCATGGACTCGTTTATATGTGCGTGGACAAAGCACCGTCATAAGTAAGGAGCCATGTCCAAAGGATGAAACCACTCATGGCAAATGCCCATAGCATATTCCTTTACAAATAAAATGATACACTATTCAGCTGTGGGAGGTGGGCAAGGCAAAAAAAACCCCACAAGGAGAAAACTGCATGTCAAATGAAATTTGACAGACAGGATGACTTATTTATTTATTTTATCTCATTTACTCTGTGCAGATTTCTCATTCCAGTTCCCAAATTGACAAATGTGGCATGTGGCCAGTTTTTGGCAGTTTAAGATTCGAGGAGACACTGCATGCAGTGTGACTGTGAGGATATATTCTGTCACTCATGTATTCCGTTTCAGCAAAATGGGGAGGGGGAGGGGTGGGAGGATGTGGGGTGGAAGAACCCCGAGGAGAATGATGAGGCAGCAATCACACAGAACGTCCATCTGGCTCTGCCAACTTCAAGCACCCGGGCCTTTTGGGACTGTGAAAGACTAGGCTGAAGTCTTCTTAGACAGGCCATTATCTGGACCAGATTCCTTAACCTTCAGGGCAGTGCACTGATAGCTCCATCTCAAGAGAAGATGGAAAGATAGAAAGCAGAGACAGATGCTAACCAAGGCTCAGTGACCACAAACTAGCAACTGAGAAAAGGATGACACAAAAAATTCAAGGCAACCAAAACAGAAAAAGAGAATATGAGGTCACGAGTAGTTGCAGCGGGTGGGGTTGAAACAGAGATACACTTCCTCCCACAATGTGAAACTTGCTTTAACACATTCAATTCTGTCATTTTAGATTTCAAGGATACTTAATGACCTTTCAAACATAAAAATATAGGCCACATCTTGCTTCACAATGTATCAATATACCACAACCTGAGACAGTAAATGACTTAGACACACACAACGCCTGCATGCATTTGCACACAAGCAAATACATCCACCAGATATACTGTGTATAAAGAATGAGAATCAATTTTGATGTAAAGTTAATGTTTATATTATTTTTATTTTTCACTATCTAAATATTTGGACAAATTGTATTTTGATGCTTTGGCAACTTTGCCAATAAAGCCCATTCAATTAAAAAAAAAAAGCGACAGAAAAAGTGAGAGAGAAAAAAAAGAGAAATCTGCATCCTTCCTTGGCACAGGCTGTATGGAGAACAAGCCCTGTGTTTTCATTGATAAATGGCTGCGGAGAGAGTGAGTGGGCATTGTGCCTCACTCTATCATCCAAACAACAGTATCTCTCTCAAGGAGTCCTTCCGCTTCCAAACCACCCCTACTGGCTTTGGCTTCGGACAGATCTGCCAAGCCTTCTCGCCCATAGCCGCCAAACACCGAATTATCCACTGCTTGCTTGCTCTCTTACTCATTTCCCTCCCTACTTCCCCTTTCCTATTTCTCTCCTTCAGTGGAATAAAGCCACTGACAGGCAGATGGGCAGATGGGGATCGACAGTGTTCCCCGGGCCGAAAGCTAATTGGGAGAGACTGGGAAAGGATTCAGCACCGCTGAATAGTCCTGACATGATGGGAAAATCAATGCACACTTCCAGTGTATTTGCATCATGCTGAACTGAAAGACCACAACCTAATGTTGTCTCTGCTTGGAGTCATTAAGACTTTTGTTTCAACTCTGACCCTTCGTTCTGACAAACCAACTCAAGACTGATTGAATCGAGCATGGCTGGTTCATGCGGGAGTCTGAGAGGTGCTATGCCCATGCATTTCTCATGACAGCCAAGTGCCTGCACTTGTATGTGCTCTACATTGAGCTGTTGAAAGTCTCTCCATACACCCAATCAAGGAAATGAACATGACCAGTACTATAATCGCTCATTGTGATCACAAGCACATGAAGCATGAATCAGTCTTGAGACATGTGTACCGTCAAAGATATATGTAGCCAGTGAACTGCAGTCCTTCAAACCTCTTTTTTATGCTTGTATAAAAATTTGAAGAGACAAAAGTTAATAGTTTTTTTTTTCCAGTTTTATCTGAGCTGATGTATTAAAAGGACATTTAGAATGTTTACATGGTAGAACTATTCACATATTTCTCTAGCTGTCCCAATAAACTGCTGCATGCACTGTACTGTAGACTACTGCTGTTTTGTTTTTGCTTGTTTCCCCCCTCACATTTAGTTTTGTCATCCAAGCTTCATTTCTTTTCATTTATAGCAGCGAGAAACCAAGAAATGTTGATGAAAGTGGGTAACATCCAGCTTGTTGTTCCACCCAAATGTGATCCAGTCATCATAGATAATAGTGCTCTATGTAAGGCAAAATATTCATTTTCAAGAAGTACAGTTCATATTAATGGTCAACTCAGCTCACGTAACAGCGTCTGATGAACTATACATGTGTATTAACAAAGGACATCTTCCTTGATCAGCATCAATCACCAATGCAATCAATAAAATCTACATAGTTTCAGTTAAGAATCAGTGCTGGTAATAATGGCATTAAAAGAAACAGATCAGAGTGGCCATTTGAAACCCATTTAATCAATAAAACGACATTCTTTCAAACAGAAATCCATGTGTGTATTGATTGAAAGAGAGACTGATCAACAAAGTGGCAACAATGAAAAGGGGGGGGGGGTACACAAAATTAAATGATTGACTTTGGGTATGAGTAATGTTTTGGCTTAATTTCAGCATGGGCTTGATTGCTGTAGTTAAAGTATAAAAAGTTAAATGTGTTGGCAAAGACTTCCAGGGAATTCTGCCTTTAATTGGAAAATACTGTTGCACCAACAGAAGTTCTGCAATGCTTGAGGCATGCTGGTGGCCTAATGGTTAAGTAGCATCCTATATAAACACAACATCCGTGGCTTCATTTCCACCCAGTGGAGCCCTAAAGCATGCCACTACTTCCTCTTCCATCTCACTGCACTGACCCTCTATTAAACACAAAAACACTTTATTATAATAAAACAACCAAAAACCTACAAGTTCTCAATGTCTGTGTGTTTTTTATAGGCCTGTATCTTGATTTATGACATAAGTACTTAGCTTCACTTCTATATTTGTTCTAACTGTCCTGCTTTTTACAGTGATTACACTCCAAGCTAAAACATCTCTGAGGGTGTAGAACTACGAGGTGTCATTCATCACCAGATTCATACCATTAAATGCACCATTATTTGATTGCCTCAATGACCTTTAAAAAATTGAAAAATATTTACTATTGGAAATAAATATAAATATGATACCCAAGAAACCAAAATGCAATATGTTGATAGAGCACATAATAATCTGCTTCACTGAAGGTGAAATGGACCTTGATTATAACTGTTGCCCAAAGTAAATACATCTTGAAAACAGCACATGCTGGGTCTGTCAGTACCTTGGGAAGTGACTCAATGCTATGAGGGTGACAGGAGGAGTTAGAATCTGTGCTCCAGAGGGAAAAAAAAAAAAAAGCCCACCTGCAGTTCCCAAAATGAGAGATGGTGGAACATAACGTAAACGTTTTGCTTTAAAATCAGTAAGCCTACAGGGGACTGTCTCTCCCTGCATGGAACAGATTGGCCTCATCATTTTCCAACCGCGTGACGATGGAAAAGTGGCCTCTGATTTTGCTAGGACTCCTTTTCTTCTTTCTTCATCAGGCCTTATTGTGCGAGAGCCGGCACTGCCTCAACAATACAAAACCCACAAAACACTTTGTATGGTGTTTTATGGGAGATCTTATCTGAATCAGTGCCATCACATCCCTATTCCTACTAATAGAAAAGCCTCAGAGAAATGCTGACTCCACTTTGAGTGTTGCTTCACCCAAATTACAAGGGAAAAAAACAACTAAAAAACATAATTTCTTACTTACCACTCAATATGTCTAGGCATGGAGCTAGCTCTTTTATAGTTTTATCTGCAGTGTTTTGAAATGTCTGCCTCTGAGATTTCTGTTTCCACCTGAACACAATGGAGGTGAATATAATTGTGTCTCTGTGTCTCACAGCACTAAAAACATTTGTATTTATTGTGCATTAGTCTTTGCCATTAATAATGTCCAGCATGCTGTGCATAATCCACAGACATCTGAGTGCTTTGTATGCTACTAATGCTAATGTTACTGAATAAATAGTCCCTATAAAAAGCATTGACAGCTTGTTTTGTGGATTAGTTATAATTTAGAAATGGATGCTGATTTTTTTTTTTGCATGTTCTAATGTATTTTGTATTTATTTATTTTTAAGCACTACAGAGAGAGTCACTTACATTGTATTCAGTTGGTTGGATATACCTCAGAGACTGCTATATCAAAATCTGGGCAAAACAAAAAAAGTCAGCCAGATACCACTAAAGGTAAATTAGAAGATTTGTTTGCAATTTAGGATAACTGATCTTTATACACACAAGATTTAGGATGTTCCTTTTTCTTTTATTTATTTATTTATTTTTTTGTGCAACACTTACTAAAGCACTCGGATGAACTGAATCACTGCTGTGTGTCAGTATGCAGCCCTGCCTTATCCTGAATCACAGCGCTGATACAGCTCATCCTGGAGGATTTCATGGAGAGAGCAGGAAACATCTTAAACCCTACGGGGTTGTTGTTATCTTTATAGGCAGCCGGGGGATCTTAACCTGTGCACTCCTTCTTTTTGTTGGACTCTCCAGTGGCTCTTTGTCCAGATCTTACCAAATCAAACTTGGCAAAAAAGACTTGATTATTTTGACTTTAGCCAAGATGTTAAACACAGATGTAAAGGCATTAGTGGTAGCAAGGCTCTACAGACTATAAATCTACTCTCACTGCCGGTGTTTGATGTAGTACAAGTGTAGTGACATTCAAAAGGCACAGCTTGATATGTGCAGAATTAAACAGCAGCGTGAAGAAAGCGTGTGAGGAGCAAAGGGACAACACAACATTGTTCTCACAGCATGGACAGAATAAGTATCCTTCTCATTTGTGTTCTGTGTAGGTTAGCACGTTCCCTGCTTAAACACTTTATCCCATGCGCCAGCTCTACACAAATTAGGAAAAAGGAGAAAAATGTCCCGGTTGTCATGGAAACATTGCTTGTCCTGGTGACATTGCCCTCATTGTGACAGACGATTCTTTAACATCGACAGGTGAAATGAAAAACAGCCAATTCTCATTCTCTACCAGTCAGCCATTATATATGTGAAGCGTGTCACCCCCCTCCCCCCCATCCCACCCCACCCCTTCTTCCACTCTTCTCTATCTCACACGTTTTCCATCTCTCTTTTTTTTTTTTTT
>JANJYQ010384522.1:18249-29496 GCA_024605255.1 Rastrelliger kanagurta | reverse complement strand
ACATTATTGCTTTAATACTACAAATACTTGATCTAAAAAAATATATTTTAAGGGCGGGACACATGCACATTTATGCAGTATCTTAATCTGAAGCCTGCCCATTAAACAGTTCTCAAAGTAATAGTAGGGTATTGGTTAATGTTGAGTCCCAGACCCTCTCTAAAAGAAATTTTATTAGCTTAATTAAACTTTTTATTTATTTATTTTCACTGCTAATTATTCAACTTTCTGCAATGGATCATTCTGCTCCACACTTATTGATAATACAAAATATTTGTTCATCAGGGCTTTGTTTTTTATTCTTTCCTCTCCCATTAATCATCTCATACCCCCTCGAATTTACATGATGACCACTTGGAGGGACTAGGTTGGGAATTACTGTTGGGAAGCAGTCGTGGCAGAGAAGCACGATCGTAATAGTATTCAAATACAAGTAATAGTCAATTAATCAATACTTCACACTTGGAATGATCTGCAACAGGCCTTAAAACTGGATTTTTAAAAATACCACCACTACAGCTGTTCAAAGGCTTTATCTCACACATTTTTAATTCATTATATATTTTTTTAAATCTTATTTGTTTAGTTGTATTTATTAATTGTTTTATTTTTTTTAATTTTTCCATTAAACTTTATTTGTAGCTGCAGCAGGTCAGCACCCTTCAAAAAGGTTAGTAATATTTGTAGTGTTTAATTGATAAAAACTAGACAAATCTTTATTATTTTATTATTTTAAACCCACTGTTGTATAATTTGATTTATAAAGCTGATTAATTTTGAATATAGTTTAAACTCTTCACTAACAAAGTTACAGCTGTGGAGTTAAACGTGGTAGCATCAGATAGCTCAGGTACCATATTTTTCGTAACGCTGTGTCACTGTTAGCCTTCCTGCGGGGTTTTAGTGATGTAACGGTCACTGATGTGTCATTTAGCTAGCTAGCAGCGGAGTGATGAAACCATAAACTCAGCAAGCTCCGTGGGAGGAGCTGTTTCTCAACCACACCATACGCACGGAAATTAAAGGTGTAGCCCACTGTTAAATGAAGCTGGTCTCATGTCAACTGATGGCCCAGATGCGACGGAGACAGTAAAGCCCTCATTTATTAGTTACCTTTAGTAAAAAAAAAAGATCTATAACTTCCAGCTATCGTCTAGGAGTCTTCTTTTTCACCACGAAGCAGCTACGCCCCGGGGCCGGTGAGTAACTGTGCTTTCAGGAAATGTCAGTCGAGTAAACCAGACTGTAGCATCTGTCAGGACAAGTTTTTAAAAGTTTGTTCTCGTCTTAATTCGCTCCTGTATTCAACTCTGCTAACATATAAACAGCCTCTAATCACACTGTGAACAGTTTTCATGTCCAGCCGTCATTAACAGCAGAGGCGCGGGGAACTTTTTTTTTTTACACCTGCCTTATTTCTCCTATAAACTCTGCTAGCTTTTCTCCCACTTGCTCAACCACTACTTAAGCGAGCAACAGGCAGTTTTCACCAGCAGCAGCACTATACGTGTTATCAACAACTTTCCAGACATGTTTGGACACAGATGTAGCTCACTTACGCAATGTGACTGACAGAGGAAGCTGGGAAGTTGGCATCATGTTGTAATGCGGGCTGTTGGATCTACATTAATCTAAGTAAAAAAGTGAGTATTTCTTGTCGAAAGCGGTCACCTGACTACCAGGGACAGCCACATGAGCACCAGCTAAGGGTTATTCCATCGTGCTTGTCTCAGTTAATTATTTTTTTGTTGTTATTGTTGTTGCTGATGATGATGACCTTATTGTTCTTGTGTGTTTGAGTTTTGCCTCATACCGCCTGTTGCTGCTGGACATGAATGCAGATTGCCTAAATCCTCACAAAATATTTTAATGAATGGATAGTTCAGCAACTCTGGCAGACAGGAGTTTTAAAGGTGCATGGTTCTCATGTCTAACCTTTTACATTGTCACACACTTGTGCTGCACCCTTTTTCATTCTGAGGTGGTTAAGCTTTACTTTATGGTATGTGCATATCCGGATTTTCCCAAGGAGCTGATAGGCTCTGTTGGACAGCTGCCCAGGGTGGGTCCTCCACTTCTCCCTAACAAATGATTAAAGGGACTTTTTGTTTGCTGGTCTGCAAGGGTGGTAGTGCTGTACATGCCTGGCAATTGGCAAACACTGCTGCGAGGTTCAATCTCATTCTCAATCTCAATCTCCCCTCAGGAGGAAAGGTTTACAGACTATCTATAGGTACAGTGTGTTCATTTCTACTTTATTTTAACTTTATTGAAACAGTGAAATTAAAAATCTATACATTTACAACCATATTCAAAACCATATAAACCACCTTAAAATATAAAGCACATTTAAACAAACCTAGGAGTTATAAAATAAATAAAGTCCAGTTAGTCTACCTGTAAACGGATCATCCAACTCAAACCTGTATTAGCTCTTACAAACATGTTTTTGCAGTGACAGCGCAGGCTTTCATGTCCTGAGATAGGAATTTAGTTTTGAAGAAAGGCCGTGACCCTTTATAGCTACAACCTTTTAAAGGTCGTACCTAATCTTCAGATCACTTTTATGGGAAGCTTGAATAATCCACACCAACACATTGACAAGTGATCAAACTAATTGATTTGCTGACTAAATAATTCTGCTCTAAAGTGGATGCACAGATTCCTTGCAGCGGATGATGTAATGTTGTCTTATACAGTACATCAGTGTATGTGAGGTCTGTAGCGCCATGAATCTGTCGCTGGTAATATTTATTACATGTTTAAGCAGACCCTCAGGTTGCAAGATGTTAAATTATGACAACTTAATGTCATAATCTATTGAGAGACTGATTGATTAAAACATGCACCTCATGTTACCTCAGTATGGTTTAGATTTTAAAGTATGAGAAAAACAGAGGCCTGCCCTGGTATGTGATTCATATAGTAAGTCGTATTGAGAAGGAAAAATAATGCTAGTTGAACATACATCGACAGTAAACATATTGGACCGATATTTGTAATTATTGTTAAATCTCACATCATCTAGAGTGTCTGTGTACCTCCATCATCCTGTCATGATGTGTGTGTAGATTATTTGACTGTTACAGACAAAACAGTTCTTGTTGTGGATAATGAAATCAGTAAATTTGGTTATGATAAAGCGTCATTTTAAACAGCCTCTTAAAGCAGCTTGTGAGGCCTGCTGCATTTAACGGGAGTACTGTATTATGTGAGGTCCTAATCTTGTGCTACGACAGAGCCTCATTTGTAGTGTGTTAAAAGGTTGTGGGAAATATGAGCCATTCAACGCTGTTTCCTTTTAACCCAAATTGGGTTACCCTGCATGATTTTAAGACAAAAGTCAGTTGAGGAAAGTTGATAAATGATGGTAATCAGGAAGATTTATGACGTACAAAAGATTGATGTCTAGAGGAGGAGAGCACTGTTAGTGTCGTTTAACTTCATTAAAAAGTAAAAGCAGCGTCTTCTACAGTGTAGAGGACATCACTACGGACACTGTAAATAGAATAAGTCGTGTTTGTTCTTTCTGATTGTTTTCTGAACAACAATCCGTTGTGTTCTTACCTAACACAACGGAAGATCACACTCTGCCATCAGAGCTTGCTTCCTTTTCACAGACTGGAAATCTAATACACTCTATGCTAAAATGCTTTTAGTAGACCTTTAAGTTTTTAGCATAGTATTATAGTAACTGGACATATTAGACATGAACATTTGCTCACTTTAATTTTCACTTCTGGACACGAAATAATGTATCTTGTTTTTGATTCATGTTGATAAGGAGTCGTCTGTTTATCTTGATAATAGTCTGCAGAAATTTGCTGACACAATCTTCATCTCCAGCAGTGTGGTTTTGTTTGTGTCACTTGTAGTGATCTGTTTTCAATGCAGCAGAACTGTGACGCAAGTTTTCATGTTAGTGTTTAGAATAAAATGCCAGTAAATGAGGTAGAAATAAGATAATATAAACTAATAGATTTGTCTTCTGTTGATGTATATTTCAATGTACAAATTGACCTTTGAATTGTGATAGTAGGGAAATCACATTTGTAACTAATGAAATTAATGATGTCTCAGTTTCACTAATTATTCATCATTAATGTTGTTGATTACATCTGTGTGTTTCCTGCTATGACAAGTCAAAATGTCTTTTGTGTTGAAGTCAGTTTAAAGTTAATTCAGTAGGAATTTTTAAACGCTGCTGTTGTTGGTTGACAAACGTTTAGAAAGTCCGATCAATACAACACAAAATAATTTCACAGAAGAAAAGAAAACATGTCCGTGAAAGCAGACAACTGAACATCCTGTTTTATTACTCTGTTTGTTTTAGTGAAGTGTACACACATAATAAACAAAGTGTGTGACCGGAGAGCGGTTGGGCTTTTTGAATTGATGTTAAGAGGAAAGTGGTGCAATGAAAGAAGAAGTGTGGCAGGAAGTTGTGAGTTTTAAGCTAATTAGCTGTTTTACTCACATGTAAAAAAAATATAGATGTGTTAGTTGTGTCATGATTCACTTTGATCTAAATGAAATCAAGAGGTCAGGACATCAACAATCAGTAAGAACGATATTTAAAAAAAGTGAAGCTGAATGACATTAAACGCAAGCCTCCATTAAAGATCATCAGGGTTTGTTTCAAGAATTGCTCAATAACCCATAATAACTGAGCTGGCCTGAGCTCCTTACAAACTCTTAGCAGCTCTGATTAAAAGAGCCACTACTTTTAAACCTTTCACACATCAAACTCTTCCTCAGTCTAAACAAACCCAAGAGCAGGAATGTGGACTTATAGCTCCAGAGGTTTGATGCTCTTTGTCCGTTTATGCCCACATCAGCGCTCACAGCAGCTGTTTCTATCGCAGTGAGTTTAGCATGGATCTTGATTTTTGCATGAGACCTTAAGCTGCTTATGATCCAGAGGAAAAGTTCAGGGGGGGTCACAGTGGAGGAATGTGGACTTGTCTGAATATTTCTCTATACTGTGGTCATATGATGCTTCCTGGCTTTCTTTTTCTGACTGTTTTGAACAGAATTAGTCCAGCGTGAAGAGTGAAAATGCTCCCCTTTTTATTAGTTAGCTGTATGAAAACTGTCATTTAACTCCATAATGTGCAGAGCAACAATAAATGAGTGAATATTACCTATGAAGAGAGAGTGTGACTACTTTGAAGCCTCTGTGACAGTGAGTGGGCAAAAACTTAAGTGTGTTGCTGCGCCTGTTGCTGGAGAGGGACAGAGGAATTTAAAATGCTTCCTGTCACTGTGTCAGCGAGATGAAACAGCTCTTGCATTACACACATTAGCCCACAGAGCTGGCGACTGGGCGTATCTACATCTGGAGGTTTTGCACAATATTGGAAAAGTATAAAGGATATTACGTGTTTCTCACAGCAGCACTGACTAAGTTAAATTACTACAGAGTATGTGAGTCTGTTTCTTTTCTAGTATGTGGAGATTGACCAGTATCTTAAAAGATAATCTATAATAATTATAATGTATTACGAGTCACTAAGCCCATATGCTGCCCCTGACATGTTTTCACAGGTAATTTTTTATTATAGATGGTTAAAAATGGATTTCCACATAAAAACAGTTCAGAGTTAAAAATGTCAATAAAGCAGCACACTGCAGTAAAGGTAACGGTGAAAAGGCTGTTACTGCATGATTTCATTTATTTCATGTTAACCATTAATATGTTGTTTGTGCTTTCTGAGGTGAACTACTTATGAGAAGACAGTGCTTCTGTTCAATGGGCTCATTTCCAAAATTAAAACTGAGAGGCTGACATGCACATTGCCTTGTCAACACCTTTCACAGCATTATCTTTTCTGTGTATTTTATGTAACATCGTGTCATCACACATCCTCCAAACCGGCACCTGGAAGTCCGTCGTACAATTCAGAAAACAGACATGTTTTTTTGACAACTGCATCTTCACTGCGTGTTCAGAGTGAAGATGAATGGAAGATGACAGCAATTACTGCAGTTACATGCTAATTTCATACTGTAAGATCAACCAGCTGGACTGGAAAAACGACAGGCAAGGCAACAGACTGAGCTCCTTACAAAAGGATAGTGGATAGACCTGTGAGGTGGATTTAAGGAATCAATCCTTTACCTAATATCATGTTCACCCTCCAGAAGAACCTAGTACTACACTGTTTATTCAACACTGTAATTCACATTGACATGATTTACACTGACAACATAATAGACTACTGAATTTAAAAGACATCTTAAAGGATATCACAAATTTAGCTCTTTGCAGTCGGTACAGAAACAAAACATCCTTCATCCTTAGAGCCTTGATTCAAATGAGAAAACACTTACTAAAAAAACCTTTTCACAGGCAAAAAAAATGTAAGAAGAGTATTGCACGGCTGCACAGGCATGCAGTAGACGTTGCCTGCACAGAATAGACAGAGAAAATAACAGAAATGCAGTGTAACAAACAAATTTAGTAATGGATTTATAAAGAATACTAAGAATGTGATCCGGAGGATGTCAAGCAACTTTAATGCTGCAAAAAACTGCTGAAACCTGCAACCCAACCTACATCAACATGAGTCAGGTTCAGTAATGTCAGCTGAGCACTCCAGTGTATAACAAACTTCACTCAAACAGGAATAAATTGTGAATTTGTTGATTTTGTTTTCAGCTCTAGCTTAAAACACATTCGATGCATTAGTGAGGATTTAAGGCAGTGGAGCATATGTGGGACCACCTAAAAATAGTCTTTAGTGCCCAATTAGAGCGTTATTAGAGTTTCCTGATATTTGATTGGATTCAAGAGCAGAAGTAGACTGATGTGTGAGTTTGTGTGTTTACTTGCAGTTTTTGTGTAATCCTTCATCACAGTCCTGTCATTGTTTTATAGTTTCAGAAAAATGTTGAATAAGAAATGTTTGTTGACTGAATTCACTTTGTGTGTTTCAGAAATTAAGCGCTCACTATGTCTGATGGGGACTATGATTACCTCATCAAATTCCTAGCCCTTGGAGACTCTGGCGTGGGAAAAACAAGCTTTCTTTACCAGTACACAGATGGGAAATTTAACTCCAAGTTCATCACTACAGTTGGAATCGACTTCAGAGAAAAACGAGTGGTAAATTCTCATGTTTTTTTTCTTTTTTAGAAAACAGTAAACCTACATGAAACCATTGTTACCTTAAGCATGGTAATTATTACAATCTCTCCAAACTTCTTATGTAACTTTTCCCTGTTTCCATGTGCACTACAAGTATTTATTTGTAATCAGGGTCTTAAATGCATTCCTAAACCATAAGTAAGACTCCTGTAACAAAAGACTACTGATGAGTGTTGCCAGAGAAACCTGAGTAATGAGTAATATGTTAGTGAACGGGAGGCAGCACCCTCCTTAAGAATAAATACTTCATACCTTGAGAGCAAACAGCTGAGCAGTGTTCATATTGACTCAGTTTATTCACTTTTTAATGCTGCTGAACTCCAGCTCCAGTGTGTGTGTGTTGTTTTTTTTTTGTTGTTTTGGTTTTTTTTTAGACAATTTTCAATTCCACTGTTTCCTTACTCATATGTTGGCTAAAACCTCAATAAAACATTTAAATCTGGATTTCATCGAGCAGCTAACCCGTCCAGAGCTGCCCACAGTGAAACACCAAATTCATGTTACTTATCTGTTATAATCAATTAAAACCAGTGAAATTATTTTAATCTGTAATCTTAATTTTTCAACATACCACTCGTCTTGGTTTCAATCAGGTTTACAAATCAACGGGTCCAGATGGGTCATCAGGCAAAGGACAGAAGATCCACATGCAGCTGTGGGACACTGCAGGACAGGAGAGGTACATTCTTTTATTCTCAACTCATCAATCTGAAATAGTCTTCAAATGTGTTATTATCTGCAATTAATTACATTTCTACTGTTTTTTTTTTTCCCCTCCCAAATGATGCCAGGTTTCGTAGTTTGACAACTGCGTTCTTTAGGGATGCGATGGGTTTCCTCCTTCTGTTTGACCTCACAAATGAACAAAGTTTCCTCAATGTCAGAAACTGGATGAGTACGTCCTCTGATCTATCACACAAAATGTACACCTATAAGTTGTTGAACCGATAACAATAAGAACCACCTCAGGATTTGTTTAAACACACATAGAAGACATTTCTCATGTTAAATTTTGTTGACTGCAGTAATACATGTATGTGCAGAAAAGCTTTCAGTCTTTTGCCCATGTAGACTTGACGCTTGTCTCTTGTCAGACGTAATATGCTGTTTTAAATAAATATTTTTCTACAAAAGTTTATTCTGACTTGAGCTGCTGCTACAACTGAGCTCCTGTGTCTCTCAGGCCAGTTACAGGTTCATGCGTACTGTGAAAATCCAGACATAGTTCTGTGCGGCAACAAATGTGACCTGACAGACCAGAGAGCAGTGAATGAAGAAGAGGCCCGCGAGCTGGCAGAGAAGTATGGGTATGTCTCAATTTTAAACCATATGTACATGAACCTCTCCCTGAAACGTTTGTCAAGAAGGTAGTGGCTGCTTTGTTTGCCAAAGTCTGTGCAGGAGAATGAATGTCAGATGAAATTGGTCCTCTTTCAAAAGCAAATATTTGTACGTGTGTGTAAAATATCCTGCTTTGGCCATAATAGACACACCTTTACTAAAAACACAAATAATGTAATGTGTGTGTATACTGTGTAACATGCTTTAAACTTTAGTGTACAGCGTCAGCCGTTGTTAGCAATGTTAATTGCTACTCTTTAATAATATTTTTAGTGCTTTGATCATCATGGGGCTTTTGATAATTTAAGTTTAGGTTCATTTCTCTTCAATAATAATCACCCGCGTTAACTTTATTCTCCTCTGTGCAGAATCCCTTATTTCGAAACAAGCGCTGCGAACGGACAGAACGTCAGTGAGGCTGTAGATGTCCTGCTGGATCTCATCATGAAGAGGATGGAGCGATGTGTTGACAAGTCCTGGATCCCCGATGGGACCGTCAGAGCCAATGGACCCACCAACCCAGACATCTCAGAGGGCTCAGAGAGGAGCAAATGTGCCTGTTAGGATTACAAGGAGCCATTTTAATTCTCCATGTTCATGATGCTGATGTAAAAAATAAGAGATGTCCAAGTTTATATGTTGTGTAATGTGTTAGGAAAAACTTAACAATAATGTGTGCCCATTACTGATATACAATCAGTGACAGACTGTATTGTCAGACAGAATGAAGTCATTAGGTTTCATATCATGGGTCATTAATTCATTTATATTGGTTGCGACTGTGGGATATTTATTTTTTGCAATGCCTAATTGTCCAACTTCTTCATCAGTTGAATATGTTCATCATATTTTCAGGTCTAAACTTTGAGCTCCATGCTGCAGCAGAGTAAGCTGCCATGCCAGATGTGTTTATACTGTTGAAACTCTTTAATTGCTCAAGGGTTTGCATGGAGTCACGTTCATGGAGTTAAATTTAGAAAGAAGCCACTTGTATTTCTCTCGCTATGGTTAAGTAAGTGTTGACTGTGACACCATCAGTCACCTTAATTCACCATGGATATACTTTTATATTTTTAGGCAAGCAGCAACAATTCATACTTTCAAAGCTCTGCTGTATGTCATGTTTTATACTGCAGTCGCACTGCCAGAAAAAAACTGTAGGTCACATGACCATCCAGAATTGATTAGATGGACAATTAACACTTGTTTCCTTTTCTGAATCAACACTTGTTTGTCCACCTGCAGAACGTGAATCATGAAACACATTTTGACCCTTCATTGTGACAGTTTTCTCCAGTACAAAAAAATTAATTAAAAATTAATGTTCAGTAGTCTGATAAGAGGAGTGAGTATATAATAATTAAAGCTAACTCAGTCAATTTTTCATCTTGCTGTATAAAAGATCTATGCAAACTATATATTTGAAAGAAAAATGTTCATATTTTGATTGTGTTATTCAGATTTACCTTAAAACTAGAGTGTAAGATTTTGGACATTGAGGATTCAGGTTTAAAAGATAAAAATATGCCAACTGAACAGTTTATCTTTTGATTCTTCTGCTTTGTCGAGGTTTGAAATAGTTTCTTACTCTCCTAAAGTATCAATAATGAGACAGAAGTCGCAGAGGTGTTTTTTTGCACAACAAATACCATATATTTAATTAGTTTACCATTGTTTTATCACCTCGGTTGAACCATTTGCTGTTCTGTGCCAAAAGGCTGCTCCATTGCTGAAATTTCTAAAATGCAAGATTGTTGGATTGTTTTGTTTCAGGTATTCATAATATGTTAACAAGGTAATGTAGATTTTGTGTTAGATAAGCATCGTTTTCCCTTTTTTCCTTCTACTTTTAATAAGTAAGGAAATGAAATGGAATTTGGTTTACTTTCATGCGTGCATTTAAAATCCAAATGATTGCCGCTTCAGAATGGTTTGTAATAACCGAAATTTTATAATGTACAATAATTGAGAGTATTTACACTTAGAGAAACACTGAAATGATGCTATGAGAATATTTGTTCCAACTGTGTTTAATTGTCACACACAAATCCACATTATATTACACTTTTATTGTTTCCTGTATAGAAAAAAGTATATTTACTTATCACGCTTTAAATTCACAGATTATATGTTACAAAAACTGAATTTGTTATTAGTAAAACTAAATGAAAAGATGTCAATTGTGCCGAACACTTTCATATGCAAAATATGTAAATGTTGTCCAAAAATATACATTTTTATTTATGTATTCTTTGAAGCATTTGTCTAATTTTGTATTATCTATTTAGGAAACATTAGTGTTGTGTGTAATAGATGATCTGGTTCTATTTACAGATACTATTCTTCTGTTGGTGCAGTTTCTGCAGATTTTTCCAATTTTTTTGTTCACTAGACAGGCACATAGCTCCAGCTCCATGACAAGGGCAACTTACAGGGCACTGCATAACAGTTGGGGTACGTTACAGGGTACTATCACTTTTTTTTTCTGAAAGTGCACCCATGAGGTGCACATGTAGAGGTGTTCTATAGGGCCTTTTATCGTGATTTACCCATAGCTAAAACAGTGATAGATAGATAGATAGATAGATAGATAGATAGATAGATAGATAGATAGATGCTTTATTGCAGCTACATCCACAATCAAGGCAGCTACACATAACATTACATATCTTGACTATCCAATGGGAAAACTATTACTAAAATACTGCAAAGTTTTGTATTATGAAACAAATATGTGTATTTTTTACAATCTACAG
>JANJYQ010384321.1:1882-15700 GCA_024605255.1 Rastrelliger kanagurta | reverse complement strand
AAGCAAATACTGGTCAACGGAACACCATGGATATCTGTCCGCTCATTAGGTGGCAATAGGGAGGACTCCAGTGTGATGTTACTTGGCTTGGTTGAATGTGCAAATAAGCACATGCTTGCTGATTTCCCACAACATGATGAGGTGGAAAATATATACACATTTGTCCTGGAGTCTTTCAGCCACTGTAGTGGTAAAATATGTCTTCATATAGATGAAGAGTTATCCATAATACTCAGGTTATAGACTTATTAGATAAAAAGGTACAGAAACTCTGTACTTTAATTACAAAGAATGCATAAAACTAATATTTGACAAGTTGGAGTCATCATTGTTTATGAAAATTGTTACAGTTTTGATTATGATCTATAATGGGGAAACAAGCAACAATATACGCATTAGCACTTTGTATATCCCCTCTGACAGCATATACCATGGTTTGCCATGCAAAATAGATGAAGATGAAGAAAGCCACATTGAAGCAAACTTCATCCATCCTATTCAAAGTTTCCTCATCTTGCGCTTTGTGTATGCGTGTACATGGAGGAAGGTTCTGAGTGGGTTAATGCATGCGACCTCCCACCGTCAACTTTCTGCTTCCTCTTCTTTCTCCTCCTGCTTCACTTATTGTCTTTATTTCTTTCTGTTCTTTGCTCCTGCGGCTCACGGTCTCCATCTCCCCTCTGCTTCTCTCAGGTCCGCAAATTTGTGTCCAAGGACAGCGCAGGCCTGCGTGTGCGTAGTCACCCTTCCCTGCAGAGTGAACAAATAGGCATAGTGCATGTCAATGGCACCATCACTTTCATTGACGAGGTAATTGACTTAAGCCCTGGGAGAATATAAGTTGTAGACTAGACTAGCTGGAGCACTATCCACTTTTACTCTATTTCTGTGTTTCTTCTTCTTTAAATCAACAAAGACGGAATCATAAGTATTGTAATCGTAATGTGTTTTGTCTAGAACAGTTGTAATTTTGAGTCCTATGGCTTCTCTGAATTGTGTGTAATTACCTCTTTCAATAATGATTACTACTTTCTTTCAAAACTTATAAATTTGTTCCTCTTATTTTACGTTGCTTCATACTCTTCCGAGGCACTCTGAGGCTACATGAAAGGCGTGAACTCTTGCACCAAAAAGCTAAATAATGTGACGCAAAGAACAACATTTTAACATGCAAAGCACTGACTAAAGGAAGTCCCTGGAAGTCTGTGAGCTTTATAATGCAACACATATTTACCAGTCCTGCACAACATCTCCAGTCCTAGGCGCTGATAACATTTTCTGTGTATTACTGGTACTCTGGCATAACTCCAACTTAAGCCTCTTTCAGGCATGCTCCCGTTTGTGTTAATATTTACTTTAATCTGAAATGCCTGAGTCACCTTTACATAAAAATGACGACAACAATTTTAACAGATTGGATTTAATGTAATAAAATTAGACTACAGCAGCACAAGGATAAGTAACAATGAAGAAATGGCACTAGAAATATAATGCAAAGTTAGCTTACTTTCTGAAGAGCACTCTTGTTCAGTTCATCATATCACACACACAGACACACACACACACAGTAAATAATATCAAATGACTTTAACAGTATGCCTTAAACACAAAATGTAAATGAGCCAATTGTAAGCAGTTTTGAAGAGTTTCCTCATGTCAAATCGGCCAATAAAAAGATTTTTCGCTGTCAAGTTAAAGAACTTAAAAAGAAAACAAAAACCCAAACATCCCAATAATAATCAAACTACCATCACAGTCTTCAACCATTCAAAGTGTATAGAAAGATAAAATGATATCCAGGAAACGTCTTTGTGTCTGCATCGTATCAAACTGTGTCATGCCTGTGAAAGACCAGACAACACTATCATCTTATGTAACATATCGTAACCTTTTAACTCGGTTCAGCTCCACATGGTGATGCGCCCTCCCGCTGCACACCAGGTACCGAATATCAAAGACATGGCTCCTTCTGTGAATGTCCTGTCATGTTTGTATAGTCTTTCTGTCTGAATATAGACAGTAACATGATTATAAAGGACACCCATGTCTGAATCCAAAAGCCATCGCTGTACCAGAACGATTAAGACGCTGTTGTTACGTATTCCTTGTCTGAAAAGGTTACCGTCCTCTAATTTGATTGACTTTTCCTGCAGCCTCAGAGGTGTCAGTTGTATGTGTGCGGGTGTGCGTGAGTGTGAGAGAGGATGTTGCCCCTCCTGTTTCCATAGTAACAGGATGGCATGGCTGTGCTCTGCTCTGTTGCTTGTTTTCCTGTAGATCCACAATGATGATGGTGTATGGCTCAGGCTCAATGATGAAACAGTAAAGAAGTACGTTCCCAGCATGAATGGGTACACTGAAGCCTGGTGCCTCTCTTTTAACCAGCACCTGGGCCGGAGCCTACTGGTCCCAGCCGACGTAAGTAGAAGGCCTGCTGAGCAGTCCGACTCCATTTAAATAATGACAGAGGCTCCTGCGCTGTTCATTTGGGGATGAGCTCACAAATCACTTTTGTTTAACGATAATGGTTTTCAAGGACTACTCCCCAAATGTCCTCAAAGCATGATAAAGTGAGAACTTCAGAGTACAACTGATGGGGTGTTCTCTTGCATGAAACATCTATCTGAGCAACACTGAGTATGAAACTTACTAACGCACTGTGCAAGAGAACAGCAGCTGGGAGCGTGCATGCATTAACTCATATTTAAAGGAAGACAGTTGACCATAATGTGCCTGTCCTATGTTTAAATGGAAGCAACACTTGTAAATGCTCATATGCTTAGGCAGTATATGTTTAGTGCATTGAAGTGAACCCCAATGCAGGAATTAACAGACGAGGAGTAAGGTAGTAAAGGAGTAATTTCAGTTAGTCTGCACGTGTTCAGTCTTCTTTTCCTCATTGCCTTCTAACTCACAGTTCATAAACACCTGGCACACTGCAGCATGTGATAACAAGGGTTTCTCTCACATTTTGCTCCATGCCACAAAAACCGCCGCAATATATGCAACAATGGATCATGATAAGGAATGTGACGGGTATAATTTGACGCATTTGCTGTGATATCGCAGTACAAAGGGAAGTATCTGAAAGAACAGATGTTCATATCCGGGTGGTTTTCTGTCATGAAGCAATCACTGGACCACGCAAAAAAACTGTCAGTGGGAAATTGTACCTCTACTGCTCTCCAATTCCACCTTTGCATTGGAATGCTTTAGGTGCTAGGAGGCTTCCATGTAAGGTCTCTGTCTGAACAGCATGACACACTACATCATCCAAGTGGGGAATTTTTTTGGAAGTTTCTTCTTTTATATGCATTTCCTTTCTTCTTTTGAGGTCATTTGATCACGGATTAGGAAATCACAACCATAAGGTGTTTGAAGTGAACTCTCTCAATCCTTTTTCTGCCCCTGCAGCGGGTTTGATCTGACACTTACTGAATAGTGCTCTAACATTTGGCAGGCGCCCCCCCCCCCTTCTATCGGTGTTCTACAATTTCACAAAATGGCCGTTCTGACACCAGATTCAGATTCGTCGTCTCCTCTTCACTTCCTCAAATATCCTCCGATGGTGGAAATTCTATACGAGCCAAGCCAGAAAATACTTTTTCTTCTTCCAAAAAAATACATCAGCGCCTCCCCCCATTCTGTTCTCTCTCCTCTCTCGAGTCGTCTACTGTTTCTTGACTGTCTCACGATCTGTTGCTCAGAATGTCTTTAATGCTAGCCAAGGAGTCAGGGATATCGGCTTTTTGTCGTGGACCCCCTTAACTATATTCCCGCCACAGGTGAGTTGTATGAAGGAGGGATAAATAGCTTGACTGCCCCATAGCTTATATCATCTATTTGTTACTCTACGTGTCCTCTTGAACCCCTTGTGACTTTGTAGTCTTCCCACAAGTCTTACAATTAGGCACAAGAGGTCGAACACAGTTGCATGGTTGTCTGTGTTTTGTAATTTTGACGTCTTGACGGTGATGATAATTTAGAGGCCACTGCTCTCATAGACTCCTGCAGTGCTCACGTTTTGGATTTTTAAGTAATTACTGTTCAAGCTTGTGTGTTGCATGGGGTTGAAGATACTAACTTCCAGTCTGTTGCATGAGATCTTGTTTGAAAGGCTTGTCATGTATAGTCCTGTAACCTTGTGTGTCATAGCATGCCTCCCTTTAGACTTAAAATAAGAAAACTGCTGAATTTCGGTCTTTCGGTCATTTATTTTGCACTGCTACAATGTTGGATGGAAACTTGAATTCTTATGTCTTAACTGCAAGTATTTTGATCTTAAAGTATATTTTTAAACTTCTATGTTGAAGCATTTTTAAATTAAAGTGCGTACATTTCAAAATATGGGTGACCAGTTTTTAGAATATTATTTAATGCTTTTGAGGATGGAAGACTGTAGGTTTTCGATGATGACGATGTTACATAAACAGAAGCAACTCTTCAGAGAGAGACTTGTCCTCTTAGAGTGGCTTAAGTTTTTTTTTAAAGAGTGCTGATCATACATGTTCTTTTACAACACTGTAAAAAGAATATTCTTTTTCCTTTAAAAATAAAAAATATTTTGAAATAACTAAAGCCAGCCCTGCTCTGCCACATTTTTTCAGCATTTTAGCATGTCACTCTCAATCTAATCCATGCTCTTACCTCTTGCAGGAGGTCAGGGGCCAATCGGAGGAGAACGTGAAGGAGGTGAGCAGCTGCCCTTCCCACGAGGCCCCCATTCGGGTGCAAAACAGGGCAGGGCAGGGCGGCGGCCCGGGGCTTTATAAGGTAGTGAAGACCGGCCCCTCTGGTCACAACATCAGAAGCTGCCCAAACCTTAGGGGTATCCCCATTGGAATGTTAGTACTTGGCAACATGGTCAAGGCCATAGGCGAGGTACGCACTCACCCCAAATAATGAAATGTATTTTTTGTAGATAGAGTTGAATAAATTGGTCTGTTTTTAGAGGTCTGTTAATGTACTGTAGCTACTGTTTGTAGTTTATGGCCTCACAGTAATTTTCTAACTGGCAGATTAGTATTCCCTGTTTTGACTTATACTGAAATGATTGTGAATGTAAAGAATGTAATCTCTCTTTTTAAAGGGGAATACATCAGGTGCTTCTGGGTGTGGGTGTGTGCTGTGTTCTCTTTCCACTTGCTGAGGTCTTACTGTGGCTGTGTGCTTCTTTACTTACTAATTTCAGTTTTGTCTGTAAATCCATTGCAGTTTCAGGGTGTCATATTCAGCTGCCTCAAGACTTCTCAGAGGAAGTCTGATCACAAATTGCTGGAGCCGTTCTGTGCCTTGACTGACTCTTTCTTGCACTTTTAACAATCCTGTCAATGACTTGGTACTTTGAACTTTCAAAATTATCTTTGGCCTGGTGCCCCCTCTTTTTTGAATATGGCCTGTCATTGGCTGCTGTGGTGTGTCATGCTGTTCAATAGTTTCCTCTCTGAGCCTGTACTGGAATGCCCTGTCTAGATCTGGGAGGTGCAGCCTGCTCATACTAATACTTCCATCTGTGTCTGTTTTTTCCAAAATGACAATATTTCAGGGAGTTAAGAAAAAAAAAACAACTTCATGCATTTATCTTTCAATAAGCTACCCCTTTTTGAGTAAGTCTTTATTCTATTATAGCTACATCAGTTTTATTCCGCCATGTCTGCTGAAATACAAAATCTAATTCATGTGATCAACTGCTGCGAATTTCTGTATGTTTCAATCAACTGAATTGAATGTTTGCATGTTAGTGATGTACTGTATTAGAATTTGTGTCATGGTTTTGTCCATGCAGTAATGAGACGAATGGGCTGGGGTTAATGGGGTTAATGGCTGTGACTGGTTTTGGATAGATGAATGCTAGACAGTGCGTGTGTGACAAGTGTTCAGTGTGTGTGTGAGTGTGGATAAAGAGTGTTATTTGTGCATCAGGTGGTCAACTCAGAGGGAACCTGGGTACAGCTGGATAAGAACAGTGTAGTGGAGTTCTGTGAGAGTGATGAAGGAGAAGCCTGGTCGTTGGCTAGAGACCGCGGGGGAAACCAGTACCTTCGCCATGATGAGGGTAAGCCCCCGCTCATTAACAAGATTTTAAGTCAGCTGGGGGGGATTTTTGTACGACAAAAATGTAAAATGTCTTGATGTAATTTGCTCTTGTAGAACAAGCACTGCTTGAGCATGGGGCTCATACTCCACCACCTAGCCCTTTCTCTGTGCAGGCCTTCAACAGAGCTGCAACTTCAAATGGAGCACAGGGCTTTGACTATGGCATCTCCAACAACAAAGGTGAGGTCGCCCTGGTACATTTTCAAGAACATTCCGTTTCTCCATATCAATTTCCTTTTAACATCTGCATTATTTGACACATTTGCATTCTACATTTTTGAGCGCTCAGGCTTTAGTCAAAGGTTTTGAGTGATGTTTTTCCAGCACTGATATAAAGTATATCACACTTCTAACTTCCCTCTGCCCACATTTCTTAATTATTCTCTGCTTCAGTATAACTTGTACTACTTGACTTCTTTATCGTGCTTTTGACTTTTGAATTTTTTCACAAATGCTTTAATACATTAACTTATTTTCATGATATAAATTGATTGTGGTAATATTTCATCACAATCTGTGAGTCCTCGGTTCAGTTTCCCCTATTCATGCAAAACAAGACACAGTTCATATAGAATCACCGCCACAAGATGTACATGATCCAGTATGGATTCCTGAGTTACTGATCTATCATCTCTTTTTATTTATGCATGTTTTTATTGTGCCTACTGTTGTTACTTCATGCCTAACATCTCTGCAGATTCAGGCATATGTCTGTCTGTGTGCATGGGCCAGTGAGTGTGCTTTCTGTTCAGTTGGACTGCTATAGGCTCTGTTTAGCTGGGCACTATTCAGGCAGCTCCAATCCTGCAGTGGATTAGCTCAACCATGATAACTGGCCCTAAACACACTGTGAACACACTGTGATTTCACCCTCTACCATTTGTTGCCTTAATTTTAGTCTCTTGGAAAACATTTAATCATTTGCATAATGACTGTTTTCTTTAAAAGTAGCGGAAGCAGCTGAAAACATAAACAGAATGAACTTGTTTGTTCTGCTAAAGCATCCAGATTTGGCTGGAGTCTTTCTGAATACAGGGCTGACACTGTTTCAATTATCTTTCAAATGCCTCACTTCTTCCTCACTATGCTTTAAAAAGGAGGCTGTGGAAACACTTTATCCATGGGAGAATGCTGGTTACAGGTGTCTCATGTCTGCACAAGAGTCAGATCTGAATTTATATGTTATATACTCTTAGCCACATACACTGTATGTGGCTCTGTAACGCAGCTCTGATTGCATCTGTCTTGCTTTTCAGGCAATTGCTAGATAAATGCCAAAACAACCACGAAGGAAGTTGGTTGACAGTTATAAATCAACAAACACAAATGGTCAATATTTTCATGAGTTGAGTGCCATCTGTATCTCGGATACTACCACAGTGGCTCATTTCCCCATCTCTGCCCCACCCCGGCAGCCCCCTCAATTTCCCCAAATCAATGCTGGACCATTGTATCAAGAAAGAGAAGGGGAGACTTTGAATTACTCCTGATGCAGTGTCTGCTTAATATACAGTATATGAGGATTTGAANAAAGAGTCCCCCCCCCCCCCCCCTGCCCCTTCCTCAATGTATCTATTTAATAGTGTTAATAAATAGAGTTGTGAAATGGGAGGAGCTACTGGTTCTGGAAATATTTTTATTAATATTTTTTATTCCTAATATCGCAACAGTGCACGTTTACGTGACCGCCATCAGCTTTAATTTCAACTTTGTTTCTTGAAGAAGAGAAGAAGCCAGTCAGAGGTGTGAATCAGAGCTGTAGCCTCTCAACCACTCTACCTTTAGACTTATACGTCCAAGAACCAGATGATTCCTGACCCAGTTGTTCATTATTCACATCGATGATCCTCCCATTTTGCACAGATGTTGCCGTGAAAATGAACACTGAGTTACCCTCATCCCCCCTTTTGAAATCCTCAAACCATAGTGTAAGCTGTAGTTTTTCCCCCTCCTCTGTCTCCATGTTTGCAGGTGACCGGCTGAGTGCCATACTGAATTCCATTCAGTCTGGGCCCTTCCTCTCAGCACCTCCCTCCTCCTCCGTATTTGAGCAAGCCGCCCAACCTCCCTCCTCCTCCTCCTCCCTTGTCCACAGCCCATTTGTGTTTGGACAATCCCCCTCCCAACTGTCTCAGCCACAACCACAGCTTCTGAGTAAGTGTGTCCAGCTTTCTGGCAGCGCTTGCTTGCACAGGTGTTCATCATTTTCCTCCAAGCTTTGGTTCGATTCATTTTATTTTATTCATCTTCTGGGGAGGGCAGGAGTGATGTGTGACACATAACGTGCAGTTATGTTCTATGGTCTAGAAATATCCATAACAAGCCAACGCGTCTACTATTGAATGTTCAAGTCTTGTTTTTCAAAATAACAGGTGACACTGACATTTAAACCTGTTTCCCTGTTTATTTAAGATTTGAACCTTAATACTAGACTTAATGGCTTGTTGAAATGGATATTTTTGCCATGCGCTGGAATAATAGGCTGAGCTGGTTATTTTTCTGCTTGCTCTCTTGTTTTTACTTTTTCTCATTACCTTCATTGCTACTTTAACTTCATATCTGCATTTTTCACCCTGAATTAACACCCTGTTTAAATCCTTGTCCCAGCCAGAACAGGGCTTCACTGCAAATGTACATAACAGTACATCTAATAGTTTTTTGTTGCCAATCTATAACTCCTAAAATGACAAAATTTTACACCAGGCTTGAATTAACGATATTATACAACCCATATATTCATAGTTTGTGCTTTCACTGGATAAAAAGATACCACACTTTAAATAAGATTATAAGATTATAATAAAATTGTATAGTTCTCTTTTTCCTGTCAGTCTCTTCTTTTGTCTTGCTGCTTTCTCTCTACTCCTTGTCAATTCTTTTCTATTATCTTTTCCTCTCCTATAAGTGCGTGTCTTGTAGTCTTTCACTTTCTCTGTCTGTATCTGTTGATCTTCCCATCTCTTTAATGTGCTGTCCTCTTGCCTTTTCTACTTTCACCTTCTTGACTTGACCCCATTGCCTCTGTGCTTTCTTTCTCTCTGTGGCGGCCTCCTTGCATCCCATGCCTTGTTTGTTTACCTGCCACTGTTTTCCGCTGTAGATGGTTCATCACGCAGCCTTGCTTCTCGCGAGCGTGTGCACAAAAGCAGTGTGTCCGTGGCTGGGCATGGTACTGCTCTCTCATCTCTCGCTCTAAGGCAAAAGGGTGGGTAATCACAGCATGCATGCCTCCCTCAGACTGAACAGAGGGTGGGTAGGAACTCAAGAAACACACTCTTTTCTGTGGTGAACTAAAGTTTTCTTTTGTTTTTTATTTTGGTCAGTAACATTTTAGGCATGCAGTTTTAGTGCAATCTTAAAAACTATGGCCAAATACAATATTGCAATCAAGAGGAAAAACTCATGAGTTTTAAATATCAGTTGAATTTAAAATTTGGTAGGACTCCTCCCCTCCCACCACCATCACCACCACCAAAACATACATCTAGTAAAGTAGAAGTCATGCATATTTGTTTTTAAAAAACAGTTTCACTCGCAGTTGTCATTTGCTTAACAAAGTATAACATCTTTCACCTTTGGGACTTAAGTTGTCTGTCTTTCTGCCCTTCATTGCATTTGACTGTATCTTTTTTTTTTTTTTTTACATCTTTATTTTCCACTCAGGTATTGTAACTAGAGTTAAATGGTTACACTCTTATCGCTGATATAGTCCTCTTTCCCAGTGTAACCATTTGAACTAATGTTTAGGTGAACGAGGGAACCTGATGTCTGGTGCACGACCTATGTCCCCATCCTCCAAACACCGCCAGGAGAACCGCTCCCCCAAACAGGAGAGTCGAGGAAGCCGCTCATCCGAACAGAGCAGAATCAAGACTAGTGAGGGTGGACTCTCAGCCAGTGAAGCCCTCATTCTGCGGTCAGATACAGCCAAACTGAGGTCTGACTCTCATAGCCGCTCTCACTCGCCCAATCACAACACTCTTCAAGCCCTAAAAGCAGATGGCAGAACCTCAGGACATCGGGCTGAGTCACCGAATCCTGGCTCCCGCTCCTCCTCTCCTAAACAAAAAGGTGTATCCTCTTCAGGCAGGTCCAGCCCCTCCAGCACCTCCTCCCAGCACTCCACCTCAAGCAACCATGACAAGAACCTTCCACCTAAAGTTAGCCCATCCTCCAAAGCCCGACTGGAACCTCCCAGGGAGAGATCCAAATCAGATTCGTACACTTTGGACCCAGACACTCTAAGAAAGAAGAAGGTCCCACTTACAGAGCCACTGAGGGGCAGGTCTACCTCCCCTAAACCAAAACTGTCTCCAAAAGATCCAAATAAAGGAGTGATCAGCAATGCAGAGAATCGTGTTCCTTCTCCACATGTAACCCAAGAGAACCTTCATAGTGAAGTGGTGGAGGTGTGTACCTCCAGTGCTCTCCTGTCCAATGAGGAAGGCAATGATGAGAATGCAGAGTCTCGTAATGCTGAAGACGGCTCGTGTAAGGTACACTTTAGCATCGGCAAAGCCCCTGTCAAAGAGGAACTGGAAAGCCGCTCTTCACCCAAGGTCAGCCGCAAAACCTCCAGTCGACACACACGCCCAAAGAAGGACAAATCTGGGCCTCTGTTTAAAGGTGAGAGCACACCGAGGCTCACAGAGCCTGCCAAACAGGCAATGTCACCCTCTGTGGCTGAATGTGCACGTGCGGTCTTTGCAGCATTCCTGTGGCATGAAGGTATAGTCCATGATGCCATGGCATGTTCCTCCTTCCTCAAGTTCAACCCGGACTTAACCAAAGAACATGCACCCATACGCAGCTCCCTAGGAGGACAGGGTGCTGAGGAGAAGGAGAGCAAGTTAAAGAACCGCCACTCCTTAGAGATTTCCTCTGCACTAAACATGTTTAACATTGCTCCTCATGGCCCGGATATCTCCAAAATGGGCAGCATCAACAAAAATAAGGTACTGTCCATGCTGAAGGAACCTCCACTGCCAGAAAAGTGTGAAGATGGGAAAGGAGAGGCCGCTTCCTATGAAATGACCTCTCATCCCTCCATAAGAGCAAAGTCAATCTTACCTTTGACGTTACAGCATCTGGTGGCATTCTGGGAAGACATTTCTATGGCCACCATCAAGGCAGCCACTCAGAACATGATTTTCCCTAGCCCAGGCTCCAGTGCCATCTTAAAAAAGAAGGAGCATGAGAAGGACAGTAAAAAGGCAAAGAAAGAGAAGAAGAAAAGGGAGAAGGCGGAGGTGAGGCCAAGAGGAAATCTGTTTGGAGAGATGGCCCAACTTGCTATGGGTGGACCGGAGAAAGACACTATCTGTGAGCTGTGTGGGGAATCTCATCCTTACCCTGTCACCTACCATATGAGACAGGCTCACCCAGGTAAGAACACTGGAAGCTCTAGATTGATTTTTTTTTCTTTAGTTTTAGTTGGAGTTTGCCCATACTTCTTTGATCAACGTGACTTACAACTGTGTAAAATATGTTCTGTGTCTTCAGCATCTCTCAATTAAAATTAATTTCTGTGGCAGGTTGTGGCCGCTATGCTGGAGGCCAGGGGTACAACAGCATTGGCCACTTCTGTGGTGGCTGGGCTGGGAATTGTGGAGATGGAGGCATAGGAGGCAGCACCTGGTATCTGGTATGTGATCGCTGTCGGGAAAAATACCTGAGAGAGAAGCAGACTGCTGCCAGGGAAAAGGTAAAAACTCTAAAACTGACACACTATCAGCTTTTTTCAGATACTGATTTCTTAGTTTAGTTGAACCAATACCTATTTGTATATTTCTTACCAGGTGAAGCAGTCAAGAAAAAAACCACTGCAGGTGAAGACCCCAAGGGCACTGCCCACTATGGAGGCTCACCAAGTGATCCGGGCAAACGCTTTGTTCCTGCTGTCCCTCAGTAGCGCTGCAGAGCCCAGCATGCTGTGCCACCATCCTCCCCGACCCCTGCATTCACATCTGCTTCCCAGCCTTAAGGAAGGCGTTTCGGATGAAATCCCCAATAAAATGAGTTGTCTCTACCTTCAAACACTGGCAAGGTAGCTTAAACGACTCTGCTAATTATGTGTTGCCTTTTATAGGCAAGAAAACCCTTTAATAACATATGTTTGTGTAATGATTCTCACTCTCCTGTTATTTCTCAGGCAACACACCGAGAACTTTGGGGCCTACCAAGATGACAATCTCTTCCAAGATGAGATGAGGTATTTGCGGTCCACATCTGTTCCTGCTCCCTACATTTCAGTCACCCCTGATGCCTGCCCCAATGTGTTTGAGGAACCAGAGAGCAACATGAAATCAATGCCTCCCAGGTAACACATAATCATTTAATTACTATCTCTTATTCAAAACCTAGACACACATGCTATATGTAATATATAACTCAGAGCGCTGGTATAAGCAAATATATAATTATGTTTTTTTTTTTGTGTGTGTCTAAATGTATAGAAAGCTCTTCTTGTCCTCTGTTATTCTGTTTCTCCCATTGTCTTCTTTGTACCCCACATACAAGTCATTTAATTTAAACACACATAATAACGTTGTTTTGACAGCCTTATAATCATGACCACCCTCATTCTCTACAGTACAAAAGAGCGTGGCTGCTCCTGTCTCTGTCAGGAATGAGTTGTTTTTTTGTAAAGCAAAGAAAACTTTTCAAGCAGTTGACTGTATTGCCTTTAATGTTTAGAAAGTTCATTAAAATCACTGCCAAAATCTATCCTTTCATCCATCCTATCCTCCCACTCTCAGTAGCTGTTGAATAATGAACACACAGACAAGCCATAGTTTTGTCAGCCATTACATACTTACTTATGTATTGCACTATTTGAATTGATTTAGATTATGTCAATTATGTTTTAATTGGAGATTAACTGTATATGTCTTCATTTGCTTTCTTATAGTCTTGAGACCAGCCCAATCACAGATAGCGACACAGCAAAGCGCACTGTTTTTCAGAGGTCTTACTCAGTCGTCGCCTCTGAGTATGATAAGCAGCACTCGCCCTCTCCAGCCCGGGTCAAGGCTGTGCCCAGGCGCAGGGTCCATAGTGGTGATGCAGGTATATAAACTTAATCACTGAGAATTAAGAGTTTACAAGTGATACAAGTGAAGGATGTATGAGTTTTAGAATTGCGTGATAACAATCTGCTGCTCCTTCACAGAGGTGGGATCTTCACTGCTGCGCCACCCATCTCCCGAGCTTTCCAGGTTGATCTCAGCCCACGGTTCCCTCAGTAAAGGGGAGAGGAACTTCCAGTGGCCTGTCCTGGCATTTGTTATCCAGCACCATGACCTGGAGGGGCTGGAGGTGGCCATGAGGCATGCATTGAGGAAGTCTGCCTGCAGAGTTTTTGCCATGGAGGTATAATATTTTGCTGAATCTCAAGAGTTTATTTTTAGTTTTGCTTTGATTATTGCTGATTGTAAAGCAATGACTCAGGATTATAGGCAATTAGTTGACTGAATAATGTGAGTTAATTAATTAGATTTGTCTACTTAATTAGCTAACATTTTTAAATTGTGTGTTGGATTGCTAATACATGGTTTAACACAGACTAATCATGATTTGCTCTTGGTGTCCCGTCAGGCATTCAACTGGCTTCTGTGCAATGTGATACAGACCACCTCCCTGCATGACATCCTTTGGCATTTTGTAGCATCTCTTACGCCGTCACCGTTTGAACCTGAGGATGAGGAAGATGAAGAGAACAAA
>JANJYQ010383769.1:0-10487 GCA_024605255.1 Rastrelliger kanagurta | reverse complement strand
TAACAAAGTGCAAATACTTTTAAACATGTAACAATTGCTTTCATACAAGCAGTTTCCCCTGCCACTAACACATTCAACTCCATATTAGCAGGTAGCTTATCATTGGTTTGGTGGGTGCACACACTGAACTACATTTAACATCTACATAAGTTCTCTGTGCTAGTCATTTAATAGTCTCCAATAATACACACATACATTCTGTTTTTTTCTGACCATAGTGTTTCCTGGTGCTGGGCTGTATTAAAGGACCCGAGCTGTGGTCGGCCTGTCTTTTATAATACCTGATGTAAAGGTGCCTGCTCAGGTGAATCTCGGTGGGCCACACCAACTGTGGTGGTTGAAACCTTGATTCCTTGACTTGATTTGACTAATTGTTAGGTGAATGCAAAGGCAAATGTGGGGAAAGTTTGTACAGAGTTGCATATGCTTTAAATTAACCTAGGGGTTTCTAAATTGTTTAATTGATTCTAATTAAAGGTGCTATTGTCCAGTGGGAGGGGCCTAGCCTTGAAGTAAAGGGGTTGCTACACTGCCCAGGTAGTCAGAGAAGGGCTGTGAACAGTGTAAACTGGTAGTAATGTGTCCTCTGTAAATATTTTTGTGAGTAATACTTTTTTGTGCTGTTAGCGCCAGTTTTTTTCAAGTCTGTATTCGCGCAATAAAATACGTAAGTGTTTTTTCAAATAGGCCTTGTTTTGGGATTTTTTTTCAAATCAGCATTTTACATTTTTGAGTTGCTCGGCCAGCACACTACCCGCACTCGAGGTCAGAGTGCGACAATAACATTATCACTTGCTTATGCCATGTTAGTCCAAATGAACTATACTTGTGAATGCTGAATAGTCTTTTTTTTTTTTTAATCCTGAAAATGTGTCCGAAGCTCAGCTTTCACAGAGTAGGGAAGTGTGAAGCATTAGCTGCAACCAGTCTCCATGTCTGAATATGCATGAATGATTTACAGTACTGTGTGTTGTATGTTCAGTTCCAGTATGTACTGTAATATAGTTCATAGTTGTGCAAAGCTCTACCCAAGAGAGTTTGTGTTTGTTGTAAATAAGGGTGTATTTTTTTTCTTTTACACAATGCTGTGAACAAATTAGAATAGCAAAGAGCACAGGACAAATGTGAAACATACATATTGTCTTGTACTCAGTTACCTCACTAAATACAGTAATGTGTAACTTTACTGTAGTTTTCAAATGGCTGTGTATTAGTGCTGTCTGGGGCATTTTCAGCTGGAGTCACCAAGATGTGACTGTTTTGCATTAGAAACATCTACAAAGTGTCAAAGACAGCAAAACAGTCAAGAAAAAACAGTACAGTATGCTGTATGAAATCTATTGATACTGGAGGAAAAACTAAAACTGTATATACCCTTGATCACTAATTTCTCTTACACCAAAATCGGTCTATATTTAAGTGAAGACGCAATGCTAGTCTTTATATCTGTTGTTATAGTGTTGTGGAGTAAAAGTCTTTTTGCTACAGTTGCAAGATTTACTTTGCCACACTTTGCTCAGACAGTTCAATCAGAAGGGGGCATTTCATGATGGGGAAAAGTTGTCTTTTTTGTTAGTTTGTTTTCTTCTTGGTCAGACTCCACAGAAATAGACCCGCTCTCTTGATGTTTGTTACAAATATATTTACCCAAGGCCGTAACAATGTTAATAATTATTGTGCTTTCATGGAAAGAAAATCAAGTCTCATGATTGTTTAATTTCTCATTTTGAAAGCTGGGCAAGTAACGACTGGTTGGCAGGCCACAGCACACTGTGGTTAATTGGTATCGTCTGATGTCTGGGAGAGTGATGACCTTTCTGAAAATGCACAATGCTAGCTGTGACTAAAGGCGAAATGGCAAAGACAAAAAAGAAAAAAAAGGGAAGTGAAAGAAGCAACTGCAATAAAAAAACAAAGTTCTGTGAACTTGAAGCAGCCTTGCTGCACTCTCTTTGATGTCTTGAGTTTGAGTTTGTGAAGGAGCTGGACTTTACACCTGACCTCCGACTTTGCCAAGAGAAAGGAAGAAAGAAATATAATAACTCTAGTAATAAGGACCACTCTGTCTGTGTATTTAGTAGTATTATCTGTTGTGATTGAACAGTCATGCACAGAAGACAGACATATATGAACCCAATACTTCAGTATTTGAATAACCTAAAATTAAAGTCAAAACAAAAATTAAAATAAAAGGTATCTTGAAATTTATGAGCTTTTGGGTCCTTTTTTATAATTCCGCCTATGTTACAGAGCTTATTAAAGTTCTTCCAGGTACCAGGTGTCTTGGAACTCTATTTTACATGACTCTAGTCATCATTGGGCTTATCCATACCCTGGACCTGTAAGGCACAAAACATCTACATTGTTTAACTGACTGTGAGGCCGTCCACACAGTCTAATCCAAAGATGATACTTGTTGGCTTGGGAAGGAAAAAATATGGACAGTCCCATCCAACCTCTCTGGGTAACATGTATCTGTATTACAAATATCCCAGGCACAACATTTAACCATATTTTTAACAATACTCAACAAATACAAGTTTGTCAAGACCAAAAATCTGAGCCTGCGTTATAGTCAACTGAGTGCTGTCAAAAAGTGTCTGACCTCGGTTGGAGCCAGGTTGGAGCTTGTTCTTGGCTTTGTTGTGATTGGCCTATCTGTATTCTAGGGCGAAGATATTGAGTGTTGTTTTTTGTTTGTTTGTGGGGTTTTTTATTATGTAAAGCACTGTTCATGTACAAAATAAGTTTGACTGATTGATAAACACTTCAGCATGTAGGACGAACTTGTATGTCCATCCTATGTATGATTACATAGATTTTTACATGCAGTGCCTTTTTTGTACCTGTTATTGTTTTACTAGCCTTTTTCCTCATAATACAGGTAAAGAGATCCCAGAAGCTCTAAGTCTATAATACTGAAACTCATTATAACCATATTCTGCAGTTGCAGAAATCTCTTCTATTTTTTCTTGGTCTTTGACCATGTCACCACTACTCCCCTCAATTATGTCTACATGGAAAGAAACATGTTTCAGTTCTAGCAAGATAAAATGACTGCTTCTGATTGTGAAAGAATACCAAAACAGGATATGTTCCCTTTCTGTTTAACAATTACTGCTTATCTTGAAACTGAAGCTTAACTTGAAATTTAAAATATGTAATGTAAATAAAGAAACATTTTAGTCATTTCACCTTAGTCTGGGCAGTGTTTTCTTTTTCTTCATTAACATCTTCAGGAACCTGGTCTTGACTGTCCTTTTGGTTCCTCTTCTGTGACTGAAAGTTGTGTTGGTGTGGCAACATCTGGGTGACAATTGTTATATCACATATTAGTATGACATAACTCAAATTTTGGTGTACTAATTGAACATTTGAAGTTGAAATCATGCTACTTACAGGAAGTTTTTTTTACCCATTTTATTTATAATTTCTGTCTTAATTAATGTACGTATTATTCTCAATCTCAGTCACCTGAGTAGAAACACTGATGAACTTGTTCAGTCACTTACTTTGTTTGCACTGACATTAAATAGCTTACTGTGAGCATACATTTACTTTTGGTTTCATTTACAGTAAAAAAAAAAAAGGTGCAGGTGTGGCTTTGTGTTAAGTCTTCCTTTATAAGAACAAATACTTACAGTATATTTTGCATTACAGACATGTAATAGACATTTTTTAAATTTACATTTCAGATTAATAAAGCACTTTGTATCTGGCATAGTATAGTCAACATATGAGCTAAACATATCTAACCACAGTATATTTCAGTTTTAGTCAGATGAGATAACAGAATAATAAACAAATAGAAACAAAACTGTTTTTTCAGCTATGCTATAGCACATATGATACTTAAAATCTGTAAATAGTACAAAAAAGCAATATCATTATATTTGTGTTGTAACTGTGTACGTGTAGAGTCTTACATTTGGATTTTAAAAAGGAAGATAAGAATCATTAAAAACTTGCAGTGAAGTTTACCTTGGCTGCTATTTTGATTCAAGGTGGATAACTTGAATCCACACTGATGAAAGAATCTATTTGCTGTTTCCACTTGATTTCCACAATCAGGGCAGAACATGATGTACCTGTTTAAAAAATAACAATATGACTGGATCAACTACTATCAAATAAAATTATACCACATGGATTTTAAGTTATTCTCCNNNNTCTCTCTCTCTCTCTCTCTCTCTCTCTCTCTCTCTCTCTCTCTCTGTGTGTGTGTGTGTAAGAAATGTAGCATGAAACCACTGTTGGGGAGGGGGGACTTGTTATGCATTTTAAGTAAACATCATGTTACTTACATTTTAGGCATTTCCCAAAATGAAAGAATTTACCTTTAGGAACTTATCTGTAGATTAATATGAAGTCTAATTTAACAGTCTGCTGAATTTGATAGTAATTAGGCATGTTAAAACACTACAAAAGATTTTGAGCCTTTCACCAAAATGTGGCCCCAATACTGAAGAAACTTTTGTACATTTAAACCTATTGCAAATTATGATGTCCATCACTGTTTTTTCAATAACTGTAAAACTTAATATGGGTTCATTTGTCTCACTTCCCCACTTCCTTCCTGCTCTCTGCAGAAAGCTGTAAAGTTGTGCAGCAAAACTGAGGAAACTGCAGTGGACAACCTCCACGACCTTTATCAGTTCAGGTGTTTGAAAAATACCTATCTGTCTTAATCCAATCCATCTGTTTATGAACAATGGTAACGATTCCTATGCTACCAATAGGGTGCAGATACAGGTAGCTATTCAGATATAATCTGCATCAATGCAGAACAAATAGGTTCAAGAAATGTAATACTTGCTGTTGTAAGCCTTTTATATGACCCATAAAATTCAACCCTGTATTTATTTTATTGGTGATTGGTTATGTTTACTGTTGGCTTAAACTAAATTGACCTTCGGAGATAATAAAGATACCATAAATCTTGAAAAATTACAAAAAGAAGTTTCAGTATGACAACCAACCTCTAATATTATATTACAGACACGTAGTTTTCTTCTTCCTTTTGAAATGAATAAAGTACTCTATTGTCTATCTACACTATATATCTATCTAGAATATTGTAGCCATCTTAATTTAATGCATTATTCTCTTTGATTATTAGCTGACCAGTAACATTGATTGACTTGTTCAAATCACTTACCTTGTCTGCTCTGCTTCTGTGCATGGTTAATAATAAAACTGTGATCAGACAGTAGTCATTATATAAGGCATGCATTTACTTTCGTTTTCATCTACAGTGAAGGGTGTGGCTGTGTTTTTGTGCCAAGTCTTGCTTAAAGAGAAAAGCATAAAGAGAAGGCATTTTTAAAGCAGAATGTCATTATACAAAATATTAATAGTAAATATTATATACTAGCTATTCTAGCATAGACTGCCTTTACAAAAAGACAAAAGCATAAAGTGCAGTTCAGATAAGAATTTTAAAAAAACATGGCTCCTAGTTTGTAAGCAGTTAAATCTGAATGATTGAAGCCTGATTCACGTAATTTAAATCAAATAAAGAGCATGGAAACATTTGAAGAAAGTCCTTGTGAAGAGTGAATTATTGAGCGCTACAATAACAGATGAATGTTGAAACAAAAAGTAATATTAAAAATTGCTTTTGTAGTGCCAAAGTTCAAAACTATATTCTTCAAACTGTTCATTTGAATCTGTATTCCAATTTAACCTTTATTAACTAACACTATGGTGAACTTTGAAGTAGTTGATTCTTACTTCAAGTATGTGGTATGTAATCCCCAGTACATTTTTGCAGCACCACCCAGCTAAGTACAGACAGTCCTGAATGGGTAAAAAGTGTTAGGGCTAACTAATGTGTGAGATTAGATCCTGATGTGTGAATTCAGTGATGAGATGTGCATGTATCAGATGGTTAATTGGGTGTTGTCTAGAATAAAATACCTCAACAAATGTTAGATGCACTGAATGGAAAACTGCCTTAAACCCCTCTGAAATTCTCACTTCACTTTGTAAATTTCATTTGTCACATTATGTTGGTGTTCCATTAATGTGTTCCAAAAAAAAATTAAGTTAAAATATACTCCAGATCCTCCTGGGACAGTTACATCTGTTTCTGCATAAATATGACCTAAACCATGATTTAATTTTTACACAGTTCTTCAACCAAGTTTTCATTTTGAATATAATTATTGAGGAAAATTATTGGACTACATCTTAAACTATCTTCCCATTTGTGTCAGGCAAAAGTATGTGCCCGCTTGCTTTCAAAAACTTGTGTGATCCACTTTCACAGTAATAACTTCATCAAAACATTTCTGGTAAATGGTGGAGTCCAATCTCTTAAGAAATTGATTTATGACCATTTCCAGCCTGTTGAAAAAAAGTGAGAAAAGTGTCCAAAATTGAACATCTTTCTACTTCAGTAATCTGTGTTAGAGAACAGTTTAAAGAATGCCATCAAATGGCCTGTATAGTTAAAGTTATATAGTTCATTGTTATCTCTATGGCAAAATATTTTAAGAAGCAGGTTGCCGTTTTGTTTACATTGCATCAAGCTCTACTGAAAGAGCAGCCAAGCCCAAACACATACAGTACTCACGCACAGATGCTGTGATACACATTCCAGCTGAATTCTTGAAGGCACACCTTTTTTTTAAAAGTGAAACTCCTTGAAAACGTGTTTTTGACAACTTGTTTTTTCTTTGAATATTAATAATTATTATTCCCAACAATATACTTAAACATTGTCTTTCCTGTGGTTTGTACACACAAATACTTTAATTATGCATTGGATATTAAATCTAGTGTGATTGATGAAGCACATTTTCATTTTCATTTACAGTAAAAGGTGTGGCTGTGTACCTTTTACTGTTAACACAACACCATGATGTTGTGTTGAAAAGACTAACACACTCATCTAGACTGCCTTTCCAAAACAAGGAAGTATTCAATGCAGTTTAGATGAGAATAAAGAAAAAGTCAGTGTCAGTGATGTTTTGGATCTGGACAGTATTATCATGCCCACAATGTTCAATGACATTCATGTAGGGGTGGGCAGGTGAAGCCTCATGAAGCACTGACACTTTCCTAGTAATTGTAATTTGTGCTGAAAAAGCTTCAAGGCCTTAGTGATGATGACATCTGGTGGACAATCAAAGCCATAGCAACCTCTCAAGAGCACGTCTGAAGCACTGACGCAGTTTCAATCCTATGTCAGCAATAAAAGTTCAGAACAGTCTGCGTGGTCATTCAAGTGTTCTGATCATTCATAATAAACAATGATTACATCATAATTACACATAAGTATAATGAAAGTCTTTCTTAAAAGGGAAAAAAATAATTTGTAGAACAGTAATTTCAGTATTTCAGGAGATACTCTGCTCCGACGAGAATTTGTTTTTTCAAATATGTATGACACAGAGAGAAAGAAAATGAATGGCTGTATAAAACAACTGATGTTGCAGCAGTAATCAACATGCATACCTCTGGATCTCCACGGTAACGCTGGCAGATGCACTGCTGGTACAGTGCAGAGAATTGTCCAGTAAAGCAAAAAGGATTACTGAATCTGGCCTGTTTGAATTATGGATCCAAAATAGTGGCCACAGGGAGATTTTTCCAAACTTTTGGATCAAATTCGTTTTTAAATGACCAGCTAGAGTGAAAGCTCACCGAGAGCCATTTAAGCACAGTTGGCAGAAATGACATGCCTCAACATTTTGGCAATGAGAATGACCTTTGACCCTGACTTCTCTTTTCTGCAGTGCTGCCCTTAATGTTTCTCTCTGCTCATAAAGTCTATGAAACATCAAACAAGTGCTGTTCCATCTGGTTTCGACCTCTTGGACAAGCTTTTTTGTGACATGCCCATATTACCTTGAATGGAGCACAACTTTTCTTTGGCTTTTCAGCTGGACTTGAAGTGTCCCACTATTTTGCAGGACCTGCTGTAGATGCTTTCCAGATTAGAAGTCTGACAGAGAGATTTCTTAATAATGAGGTTGAGCATATGGGCAAAGCAATAAATGTGTTCTAATTTTGTGCCTACTGTCAAAGGAAAATACTGCACACCTAAAAGCACATTAGCTAAATCTAGGCTTGTCATCATGCTTCACTTTTTTGAGCTTATTGCACTCAGGTTTAACTTGTACAGAAATAATATTTTCAACGTGGTGGGTGTCTACAGACCTCTCTCAGCCATCCCAAATGTTATACCAGCAGAATTTCACAGCACAACAAGTCTAAGCTACTAGTCCTAGGTGATCTAAACATTAATTGGCTTACTTCAGATTTAGAACATTTAAAAACAATGTGTGATAATCAAAATCTGACTCAGTTGATTAATGAGCCAAAAAGACCAAACTTGAAGGATACATCCAAATCAACTCTACTAGACATAATTATATGCAACAGTGACCACTGTCTAAAATCATTTTAAGCGGAACTTAAAACACTTCAACAAGGAGGCTTTTCTCTGTGAGCTGGCCAAAAGGGATACTCATTGCACATGTGAAATACTTAATGTTGTCTAGACCATTTTAAAAATTCTCTACTGCTTATCATAAATAAAGATGCTCCCTTTAAAAAACAAAGGGTCAAAAATAGATTAGGCCCCTGGTTTTCTGCATAAAGAATCTTTATTCCATAACTGATCCAAAATAATTGTACTGTTGGACTCAGTCCCTCCTGTACTATTCATGAAAGTATTGTTGTGTAATTTTACTGTATGCTTTTGGAAGAATCTCTTTACAACATTCCTTCTATCGGGAAAGAATAGGCTTTTTCTCCTAACATTGATTAGTGTACTGTACTAAAAAAAAATCTGATGGATTTAGTACTCTGTATTATTCATCAAAGTAATTACTCGCTAAAAGATTTTTTCCTCCAATAGAAGAGGAAGAGCTAAGGCCATCAGCACACAACACATTTTTGCCTATGGGAGGAACTTGCTCCAAAATTATGCAGTAAAAGTAGTTGATAATAGAGCATGAATAGTACAGGAGGACTGACTCCGGCACAGAGCTGATCAGTTCACTCCTTGGTATTAAATACACATATCATTCTACATTAGATGTATGCCCAGTCCAAATTCCACATTTAATTTACATTTCTTAGCGGCACGATTTAGAAGTAGTCTAGGTTGTGTACAAAATGTCCACATTTCGATAATCATTGAGTAACTGCTGAATCATAATTGGATAAAAGAAAATCATGATAAGTGTTAAAGACTGAAGCAAGTTACTTTATACCTGTTAACTATATGTGCACTATTGACTACTGATTATTTGTGCACTTATTGATTGGATTTACTATTATGACCCATAGATATGAAATGTAAATAGTTACAAGTGTGAAGTCATGTAACCACAGATATACGGTTTATTATTATTATTGTTATTATTATTATTTAGAAAAATTCAGAAGGTAAAAGCACAGAGACCAAAATATAGTTATGTACAGTATATTCATAGCGCCAATGGCAATAGGCTCTTCTCTCATGTTTTCTCCGCCCCCTGCTGGTCACTATGATGAATCGCAGTTAAAATACAATTAAAAATGTCAATTGGTTGTAGATCATAATTAATCGGACTGTTTGTTTGTTTATTTTTTTGTTTGTTTTTAAATTGTTATTACTATTATTGCAGTTTATGGCAACGGGTCAACCCCTAATATCAGACCTTCAACCTGGCACTTGAAGGCACCGCAGTAGTGAGTGTTAATATGTGTGCTTCAGGGACACAGGGGAAACTCAAAATAACGGTATGCACGCCTTTTTATGTCATCCTAATGATCTGTGTAATAGTGTCAGACGGGAAATACATTCAGACACTTAACTGCACTTAAATGAAACAACCTTATGACAACTCATAGCATTAAAACACATCTGAACATATAGTTAGGTTATATCGTTTCCTATACGTCCCACAATACATGAATGCAACACTGCAGCAGGTGGTATTGACTCGTTGATGATGTCACAGGGGTATAAAAACACCTCGAAGTTAAGCATCTTCAGTCTGGAGCGGACCTGGTTGAAGCTAGCGAGCGCGTTTTGTCTCCACACTGCACAGAAACATGATGATGAAGATGTGTGTCGTTTACCTTGGAGTTCTCCTGTTGGCGCTCCATGTTTCATCACAGGTTAGTAATGTTTTCAGTCATTTCATGATATTCATTGAGTTTATTTAAAAAGCGCAACACTTTTTTTTCCACCCCGGGAGTAGAAGCTCAAATGTCACAGGTGCTTTTAATTTGTAATTAAAGGATGTCTGGGCTTTTTAATTAGTGGCCTGTTAAATTAACAGCAGAGTAAGAAATAGGATTTATAAGGTCTTTGTTTTTTTTGTGAGAAGAGGGGGAAATCTATTAGGTTCAAGCGACAGGTGCAGTCACCTGTAACATAATAAGCTACATGTAGAGCAGTGTTTGGGGGGGGTTTCATGTCATTTGATCCTCAGCAGTAGTTTGTCTCTTTGCACTTAAATTTAAAAGATGGTTCCTTTTTTTTT
>JANJYQ010383626.1:1482-13798 GCA_024605255.1 Rastrelliger kanagurta | reverse complement strand
AAGAGTTTCTTAAAGTAAAGAAGTGGAATATTCAGCAACGGATAAGTCAATCACATGATCTCAACTCATCAAGCGAGAATTTCACTTGCTGAAGACCAAAGTTAAGGCAGAGAGACCCACAAACAAACAAGAAGTGAAGACAGCTGCAGTAAAGGCGTGGAAAAGCATCACAAAGAAGAAAACCCAGCGTTTGGTGATGTTATTGAGTTTCAGAACTCAGGCAGTCATTGCCTGCAAAGTATTTTTGACAAAGTTTTAAAAATGAAAATTTAATTCATGATTATATAGCTTGTCCAATTACTTTTGAACCCCTGAAATACATGAGCTGTATATAAAAAGTACTTTCTAACTACTTCTACTTTCTATTTCTAACATTTTAAAACCATATTTTTGTCCAACCCCTTGAATTAAAGCTGGAAGTCTGCACTTCTATCACATATTGATCGTTTCACTTCAAATCCATTGTGGTGGTGTACAGAGCCAAGATTACAAAAACTGTCTCTGTCCAAATATTTATGGACCTAACTGTACATTGTGCAACCAATTTTTAAATACCAAAGGTGTGAAGTTATTTGTGTGAAGTTGAAAAGTTTTGACTGGAGTGTTGTTTGTTCTGTCATAGGGTTCATATGACTCTAAAGTGGCTGTTCAGACAATTCAAAAGATTTTTTGATACACTGACGGGTCATCATGACTCACATAAACACTGCTGATTCCTAAATTATTACAAATAATAATAATTATTATGATATGCGCATCAAGTAAAAAATAATCTGCAGCTGCTGCAGAGATAGAATTGTAGTTGTGTCACTGCTCAGAAATGGATAACTTGGAAAATAAGTTCTACATTTAAGAAAAAAAAGCTACTTTTAATGATTTGATAGATTCAGTCCAGCAGTTCCAAAACTGCATTCAGTGTGAGCAAATTGTCTCAATTACAATAACAGGAAAAGGCACATGAAAAGTAAAAACCATATACATTGTTCAAAAGGTTTTAACAGTTTTTTTTTGTCTTTGCCACTGGATGACTTTTTCATTGTAAATACCAACAAGAACCTCCTGTTCTTAGTTGAAAAAACACAATTGAGCTCATATTCATATGGTGAAACATACTATCAGTGAGAATTAAAGTTTGCTGTATCATTACAGATCAACATTGTCACTCAATCCCATTGTTCATAGACATAAAAGTACTCAAAATGTATATTATCTGACATTATACTCATATCTTGATAAACACAGTATGTATTGCAGTACAGCTCTGCTTACCTTGCTTAAGTCCACAGCACTATTCTCTCTGTTGGCATCTCCTTTCCCATCCTGGCCAGCTAACTGAGGCTGGGATGATGACATCTGACCTGAACAGCCCAGAGAATGGAGTGACAAATGAGAAATAAATAAAAGTTACTATAATTTCAACAACTGATAACATCATCAAATGCTCCTGTACTTCTAGACTGATGAGATGCAGATGTACTGAGTTGCTAGCAGAAATGAGAAGTGGGCTACAGAGCTAAGTCTAACTATAAATTTTATTTTTTGAAACTTTCAAGCCCAACTAACTTCAAACATTGTGCAGCTCCCTCTGCAGCAACAATCTAAGCGCAGTTTCAGGAGAGGGAACACACACCAATCACAGCCCTGTAGCATTTTATATAAGTAGAACTAAGTCTCTCCTCAGTCTCTCGCTCCTGTATTTGCACCCCTCCCTCCCACCCTCTCTTTTGTCTCCCACTAGGGGTTCATCGATGCTCGGATGCCACCACAGTCTCTACACTGGACTGAATAATGCATTCATTCAACTAGTAAACAGACTTTAATATGTAAAATCCTGTATGAGCTTCACTATGTAGAATGTCATATGTGCAGACCTTAAAACTAGAAAGCTGGTTTCACATTGATCTGCTCAAGTGGGAAATTTTCTGTGTGCTCACTGAAAAGTTTAAATGGTCAGTCTGGTCACATGATTTGTGACATCACAACTAGTTTGAATGTTATTTATGGTGGATGTGCACTGAGAATGAACTTCCTCAGCAAGCATACATCGAGAATGGACTTAAACAGTGAAAGAGGAAACATATTTTGTTCAGCAGACTTTTTATATTAGCAATATTTACATATTAACTGATCTTATGACAGGTCTAGTGGGGATCCTTAAGGAATCATCATTACAATTCATTCTGCTGGGAACATGGGATTACTCTCAACCACAAATGACAAGGCACATTGTAGGGCCACAAGAAAGGTCAGGGAATTACCAAAGTCCTACGTCTTCTTGAAATCATAAATTTATGTGCCAAAATTATATTAGTCTGTCCTGCAAATGTTGAAATTTACAGGATATTTGACTCAGGGGAAGCCAGAGGATTGACAAAGTCACCAGGAATCATCATTTGGAGAAGATGATCCATCAAATAGTGCTGAAGTAATGTTGAAATCCCTGCCATGACTAAAAATGTGTATCTTTGTAGCAGAAACAGCTTTTTCTGCTTTGCTATCCTGATCATATGACCCATCAGATGTAGCTTTCAACCCCCATGATAAGAAACCACTTTGAAAAAGTACGTTATCACAGCCCTCTGGTTTCCTCACCATTCTTGTCCAGGTGGTTCTCAGATGCCCGTCGACCCATGTCAGCAATGGACCGTACAATTGGCAGGCGGTTGGCCAGCTTCTTCTGCTTCTGGTGATGATGCTGCTTCAGCAATGTTTCACGTACTTTCTTTCTGAGCTCATCGCCCAATGGCGAGTACAACTCCTGGTGGTCCAGCACCATTCCTACAGAAGACACAGATGAGCTGTTTACTTTAATGTTTCAGGGTTCTAGCTGAAGCATTTGTCCTGCGTAACTTCAATTTTGTGCAAAAGTGATTAGAGTGAACTTATCAAGTAAGGAAATTTCCAAATTTCTTAATGGTCAAAAAGACAACATTTTTTGAGTTTGGGTGTCTTTAGTAGATTTAACACCTTTTGGACTTGGAAACAGTGCAAAACTTGCCTGCAATCTCTTCAATGGTATTAGCCCTCATGTCAAGCAGCACACTGCCATTGATAATACAGCTGCGCAGCTCAAACAGGCTGTGTAGAGATAAAGTGGCTACGTAGGGTTTACTCCATCTCTCTCCTCCATCCTCAACATCCTCCTCAAACTTCAGCCACCTGTAAAAAAAAAAAAAAAAGTGAAACCAGGAGAGACCAGCAGATGGCAAACCACTCTGGATGCATTCACAAAGCTTAGTACTTATCTAACCTCATTTAGCTCCAATATCTCTTTTTCTCTCCGTTTTTCCTAATTTTCTCTTTTTTTTATTGCATCTTATCAGGATATCAGTATAAATAAAATATGGCTGATTTACTATAAATAATATGATATAAAACCATCATTTTGTAAAATCATAAGTAATAATTGAATGCAGAAGTAATTACAACATTGAATTGCAATTACTTAATGTACATGCAGTAACACAAAGCTACATCTCTCATCAGTGTAAGTGGTATAACCAATATGACTGGTTCATTCAATCAGAGCTCTCAGTAATGACATGCATGACGTGATTGTGTGTAAATGTTATGTTAAAACCATGACCGACAGCAATACCTGGCACTTTCCCTCCACTCAGAATCCTCTCCCTCCCTCACACAGATCTCATCCATCTCTGTAAAGAGGTCATGAGGTATATGCTGCTCGTCATCATCCTCTGTCCCCAGCAGGAACTGAACTCTCTGGGAGGGAGTGTCTAGAAACACAAAGAATTGCAATGAGTTGTCAAAACTGAAACGGTCATACTGAGTTTTAAGTTAGTAAGACACAGTGAATAAAGATACAGCTACTGTGTTTGCACACTAAAATAAAAGCAAGTAAGAGGATTGTGGTCATTACCATAAACAGGAGACTCTCTACCCTCCGCCAAGGCCCAGTCTCTGCCCCTCCTCTTGTGTTTGATTGTATGGTGACGTGTATGCCTGCGATGGCTGCGATGTCTTGTACTGCCCAAGGGGACATGAACCCCAATGTAGAGAGTCCTGTGACCTGGAAATATGTTGCACACAGAGGTTAAAGAAGCATCATCTACAGTTTGTGTTCATGTGTGTGTGTGTGTGTGTGTGTGTGTCTTTGCACGTGTGCGTATGTGTGTGTGTTTACTTTTAGAAGCTTTACAGATAATCACAATAATCACAATCATGGTTAAGCACTACTTCTTTTTGTTACTCCATTAAGCTTTAGATAATTTTCCATGAATTTCTGCTACATCCAGAGCACGTTTACTATGATGAAGTGCATTGCTCAAATGGTCAATATGTAATAAGATTATTCCGTTGCTATATATGATGCAACATTTGGCATAAATACCACCTGTCCTGGCAGTGCAATCAACCATTATCCAAATCACTGTGCCACTATAAAGATAAGGTTTGTGAAAGGGTTTCTAGAATTGAGTTTTGGTTATAGGGAAACTCAAGGTAGGATAACCTGCATGCATGTAAACACATAGAACCAGGTACAATAATCAACTGTGCCATAATGATGGAAAAGTCCTCATGTCTCTGTTTGACAAAGAAAGTGTGAATTCACAGTACAGTTACTTGATGTGTAAAATGTATTAATGTGATGTATTTATGTTATGTATCATGTTTACATGCTGTTATTGTTTTAAATTACCTAGCTACTTAAGGCCCACAGTTGTGTAAATTTGTGTGTTGCCTAGTTATCAACTCGTGTTTCTATTCACGTTTAAATGTCTTTAGAACTATGTGTCCATGTTTGTTTTTGTGTAGGTATGAGGCAGAGTGTATTCGACCTTGAGCCCACTCATCTCTCTAGAGTATGGCAGGAAGATTCAAACAATACAGCACAGAGAGCACTCTACAAAATGGTTGGTAATGATTGGATTGGTGACTAATGATAACACTTAGTTTAAGTTCCCCTATTTAGCATTTATAAAGCATTTAATATGTTAGAAGAAGGACACTTGTAAATGTTTATGTACAGAATTTTTAGGAAACTGCCTGTTTTTCTGCACTGTTCATTCATTACTGGCACCTGTTGAATGTTTAAAAAATTCTTTTGGTAAATTCAGTTTGAGCTCAATATTTTTTTGAAAAATGCCATACACAGACTGATTTTTTTACAACTCTGCTGATGTCCTAAAAGCATCCCAAAGTTTTCTTCAGCATCAAGATCTAATTTTACTATTTATTCTATTTTGTTGTTGTTGGTGTTCTTTTATTGACATGAGCATCTGGAAAGAAATCACAAAGAGTAGTCCAACGATTAACCTGACAACCACTGTGTAGAGCCCTTGAAAGCTTTTACATGTCAAATATGTTTTGAGTTAGTGTAGTTTTAATATCCTGAGGATAATCCTGGCAAAATATGATTAACACAAAAACACAACAACCAAGCATGTCATACACTATAACCTACCCACAGTGTCTTTCTGTATATTGGCTACCTGCATTATGGCCATGTGTCATTAATTGAACATGCTAGTGGCTTGTGATCCCCATAAAGTGTCACAAAGAACTTGCTTTGTTATTTTGAACTTTTGAATTACAGCCTTTGAATGCTTGAAACTAAAATGTTGAGGCCTTTTAAATTCACTGAAAATCTGCATTTTATTATCTTCGTCTATAGCTACAGAAAAAGAGAGCTTCTGGCACTTTGCTGACCAAAGTTTCTCATACTGACTGTATCTTTGTTGTGCTTTACCACATTTTCAGGGATTATGAAATTGCCAGTGCAAACTCAGCTCACCCACAGCTTCTACCTCCCACTCTGCTCTTATCTTTTAGCTGAAATATCTGTCAAGAGAAAAGCAACAATGTTGAGGGCAGGGTAGGCAGACTCAGCTGTAGGAGCCTTTCATTGCTTGAGGCTTTTTGTATTACAGATGCATTGTATGTCCATCCAGGTACCTTCAAGATCTTCATCTTCCAAGTCAGCTCTCTGTTGGCACCGTGTTCCTCCTCTGTCCACCACAGCCTCATCATCATTCCTCTGTTGAACACATAAATACAAACAGTTGCACATATTCAGCCTTATAGCATTATAACCATTATTGATAAACTCAGTCATATATATTCCCAACAGCATATATGAAAGTGGAACATGAATAACATATATTCCAATATACTTCTGTAGTATCCTGAGCATTGTATGACATAAAATGTTTGCTGACTTGGTGTTCCCTCACAGTGAAAGACATTATGAGCAAACACATTATCCAACCAAATAGCATGGTTGCCACAGAAACTAATTGCACATCTAGAAGAGGAAAGGGTCCTTTTGGGAATAGTAAACTACTTTCCAACAATTAAAGTTTTTCTTCTGTTCAAGACATTTCCCATGCATTGGCCTGTAACACTTTGCTAATAGCAACCAAGCTCAAAAAGTCAATCAATGTTTTAAATTAAATAAATTGGCATTCTCCTTAACATGCATTTTTTTCAATTAATTTGGATTATTCCACATTTTACTACCACCCACACTTGTCCTTAATTGGTGGACAGAGACAAAACAATTTGTCAGGCTGTAATCCAAATGAAATTACACTGTTTGATTATTGCTGTAATATTCTGTGAACTTTTCATTGCAGCATGCACAATAGCAGGGTCCTGTATAGACGTTATCCAAACAGCATTTTCATCTTATTTTAATAGACAACACAGACATTCAAACACTGAAGTGACAGACAGCAAGCATTGCAAAAAGAACATAATCCTGAGTGCAGAGCTTTTGTCAGATTACAAGAGGGAATACTGAATGACCGCTGAAAATGTCATTGAGGCTGTTTGAGCTTCCTGTTCTATGGCACCACCAAGCTGATATCCCCTTCGTAAGTCCTGTACATCCGTTCAACATGTCATTGAGGTTAATAGGCAGATAACCACTTCCAGTTACTATTTTTTTTTTTTTTGACAGTTTGACGCGTGAAATGCAGCAGGACAGGCAATCATTGTCATAGCAGGAGGTGGCTCAGCACAGATGAATCTAGTTGATTAGAGTCAGATCACTGAGAAAACCAATACTGTGATGTGGATGCTGGCCTGCTTATGTAACACTCGAGAAAGAAGATAAGAGGGACGAGGTGGGAAGAGGGAATTAGAAATACTCACAAAGAGCATTATGTGTCATGTAACATTCTAGAATAAAAACTCAACTTAACTCACTTTACCTTTATTATAAAAAATATTTTTCAATTATTACATTGCAGTTTTACATTGGGTATGAACACCAACACTAGACTATTATGACTCAGGCTCAGCACAAACATTCACTGATAAATTGTGTTTCTTCTTCTTCAATCTAACAGCTAACTACAAAGTGAACAAGATATAGGTTTTGTATACTATAAGAAATGTGGTAATGGTTTGCACATGTAAAAAAGTTTGTGTATATTTACTTGTTTGAGTGGGTAGTGGGGAAATTATGCTAGCTTTAGCTACACTAGATTTTACAAAAGTAAGCTACTGCAAACCATTGTGAATGTTGTTGATGATTTCCATTTTGTTTGTCATTTGTAGCATGGGCCAACTCCTATGGATGATGGCTGATTTGTACAAGTAGATGCATGGATACTATCTAGCTAACTTGTTATAGCTTCTTGGTGTACACTACCATGCTTTTTCAAATAACAAGAACTTGGACTGGTCATCATGTTTTAATGTATGATGCAAATAAACTGCATGATACTAACTTATTAATATTTTTTACTCATTGTTGATTATTCATAATTACAGCTAAGATTAAAATCATTGTCATTTTCTTGTGTACTTGCATACATACACAAAAAAGTGGTCATCAGCTCCATGTGTAGTGAGCAGTGAGTAGAACCCACCATGGCATCCTGGCATCAAGATTTGCTGATGTACTTGGCCACCTCCACAGCACAAGGCCTACCAGTTGAACCACAGCATTCATGCTGTTTTCATTCAGCTAAGTCTTCAAGAAAAAGGAGATGCAGCAGGCTCTCACTCTGCATTGGGAAGCTCTCCATAGTGTTATGTTGTCCAACTTGTTGTTAAAGGAGCAAACATTAGCCAGCATGAGTGTAGGCACTACTGGCTTGTGTAGATTAGTGGTCAGCCTAACATGAACTCCTCCGTGCTTGCCCTGCTTCCATGTCCTGTCACACCACTTACGGTTTTTCCTCACCAGTGTTACTCCAAGTGCAGTCACGGATTTCCGAGGGACTACACTTTGTATTCACACTGCTGAGATATGATAGCACTGCATTTTTGCTACGACAAGCCACCACAAATATTGGTCATGAATATGGACATGCAGCTTTTTTGTTTTCCTACTCAGCTCATACAGTATGTTCATGAATATGGTACTGTGTGAACTGGCAATAAATTCTTCATGAACCATCAGTTTGAGAGTTGCCCATTGATCTAGCTCGTATAAACATATGAGAACAATTTCTAAAACCTTGGGAGGCTGTACTTTACACCAAAATGCTTATAAGGTACTGTATTACTGCCTGTGATAGCTTTGCAAACATTTAGGGCTCTGTTCTAGTCATTTTCACATCCTGCAGAAGTTTATGGCTACCTGATGAACCCTTTTACCCCTTTTCAGCTCTATTTTGATCTTCTCTGTCTTTACAAAAATGTATGGTTCTTTAGCTTAGCATACAAAATACTTTTTACAAGAGCTAGTTGATCTTTGTGGTGGTGAAGTATCCCCTTTCAGCCTGATAAAAGACTAAATGAAAGGGATTGTGTACAGTGACCATTTTCAATTTCTCTCATAGGGTGAACTTATCAGCTTCAGCTATACTGCGGTTATATCATGCATATTTTAGTGCCGATGATAGCATTTGCATTGTATTAATACTGCTCTGTGAAGTTTACAACATACTATCATCAAAAAGTAGCATATTAGCATGCTAACAGTGTGTTGTCATATGTAGTGTCTGCATTCTAATATAGCTAGTACAAAGCTGCCAACTTTTCCAAAACCCTATACATGAGATTTTTGGGGCAGTGGATCGGGGTATCGGAATGGATGGGGGTAGGGAGAGGTCAGCCTACATAAGATAGATCAGATAGATAAACTATCAGTACTGGGTGGTGGCAGGGCCAACAGTATGGCGGAATGCAGGATAAACTTTTTTTCAGCATGAGAAATCGGAGGTGTGGCATGTGACCATGTGAAGACAGTCAAATGTGTAAGAATTGGTAGCCCTGCTAATAGCAGTCCAAAGTTATGACTCTATGACTCATGAATTCCCGTACTATTTGTGTACTTTTTGCCATATGTACCAAATGAGCAATTTTTGCATAGGTAGCCTACTATTTACAGTCAGGTATCCAAATCTTAAAATAAATCTATGTCAAAGTGATGGACTAGCAGACTATTGAATGACCAACAGAGCAGTGCGCTTACTAGCATGGTTAAAAACAGAATGCATCCTTTTTAAAATTACATTTTTCAATAGATGGCTATTCACTGATATCTTTATAAATAGAAACATCATATAAAATTAGTTTAAATTCAAGAAATAACATTCAATTGTAAGCGCTCAGTCAAAGATGTGCTAAAATGTCTGCTGAACAATCTGTGAAATGTGACAAATGAACACTGCCAATAGACAGGATATTCTGTGCTGGGCACTATTCTTGTGCTGATTAGAGCACCAGTGGTGTGGATTTACAAGCAGCAAACCCTGGAGGAGAGACAGCAACATACATCTGCTTTAACCAATTCACAAATACTGGCTGTTCCTAAACACAGCCAAACTGAGTCAAGCAATTATTAGGTCTTTTTTTTATCCTTGCTTGATATCAGCTTTCCCATGAGTGATAATGACCACCAGTTGGCCATCAAGGCATTATGATAATGAAGGGTACTGCTGTTCACAGCTGCAGTGCCACATGGGTTGGCTAGACCACAAGGCTGATGCTGATAATCTGGCTACAAATACACAGGACATGGATCAACATCCCTGCTCAGATTAAACTGCCTGTATGTGATACTAAAATACTGTACAACACACATTAGCTCATATTAAATGTGCACTGTGATACATTCAATGATGGTGTTTCTAGAATCGATTACTGTCAAGTGCCTTAACTATAAATTAATAGGCATACCAAAATCAGTGAAGCAACCTGGAAACAGTATACTTGAAGAAGCTCCTTGATGATTCTGTTATTAAAAGAAAAAGAAACTGCTGTTTTATGGGGGCGCTGTTGACTTGACAAATGGATGCCAGGATGTTTCGAATGTGACACGAAGACTGGCACACCCCACAGCTGAAATGATATGATGGGATGTGGCACACACTTGGATCTGATCCCTACAGATGGCTGTGACAATGTTGGAACCATGAGTGACAGCAGTATCATTAACTGCATCAGCTTTTATGGTGCACAAAATGCACTATAATCCTTAAATGTTTCTCCTGTAAACTTCAAGAACATCCTGTAAGAGGACACATTAGTGCTAAATTTATTTTATTTTTTTCCCCACATAATTTATTCGAGGTGTCTGACCACTTTGAGACCTAATTTTGGCAGATTTAATATCTGCCAGCCACAAGATGGATCAGCAGTGGTCATCAGAGTAAACCTCTTTTTTACTTTTGCACTTTAGTCAGTTTTATCAGGCTTTTACACTAATTTTGGATTCTTAGTGAGAAGGGTCTCTATCTATAGAATGACCTAAATTCAACCCTGTTCAAGCATATGCACCTTGCTCTCTGTTAAACACAAAACAATTTCAACATGTCTTTTGCATCAATAAAAGGCATCAAGCCTTGTCCTACCAGATAGGTGAAGATCCAAGGAGCCTCCGAGTTCTCAGACTGCATGAGCGCCCTCTGTGTCTCCTGCTCTGTAATCAGGTCAGTCAAAGTGCAACACACTCTGCTCAAGCTCCTTTACCCTGCTTCACACCATGCCTGACAGATGCTGATGCCCTTCTGTCGTGTTAAACAGCTGTAATTTGTGATTGAGCATCTATAGACTCAGCCACCATGGTGCTCATGAGATTACAGCCATGACGTCATCACTGCTGCCCAGTAGCAACTTATCAAAGACAGAGCTTGACTTATACTGTGCCATCTCTTTCCTGTTTTAAAGTACTTGGTTACTCCAAAATTGGTATTTGTGTGACTTCACTAGTGAGTCTATTTTACTGTACTTGAATTCTTAAGAATTTGATCCAAGAAGATACAACAATAATATATATTTTCGTATAAAAGTTGACCCTGTCATATTCTCCATTTCAAATTTGATTCTCATAATGACAGATGTGATCATCAGGAAGTCTAACTCACCAAACTTCTACGCCCAACTGATGAGCCAAAGGGAGGGTGGACCTGAAAGACAATAAATCACCACTTTAGTTTTTAACAAGTAAGCAAGTTTATAACATTTAGTAAAATTTAAAAAGTTCCAAACTTAGGAATAATCAAACATTTTCACATTTGAACATTTCTATTCCAAATCAGATGAAAGATTAACTCTAAAATGCTATTTTTTTAGCTTCTCAACTGTTTGCTGACTTCTAAGGTCAGGTTGTGACCTCTTGTTTTGAAACCAAAGCCACACAGCTTTCAAAGTGGAGCAAAGAAACTCTTAGCCAAAAGCCTGGCAGTCTAAAGCCTTCAGCCTAATGGAAAAATCTGTTTTGATATGAACAGCAAATGGATAATGACAACAAATCTCCTTCAAAATCATCAGCAAAGACCAGAGGGAAAGGACCCATGAGGAGAGACTTTATTTCCTTTTATCTGGATAGTGCTTTATCATTTCTCCAATATACATGTTGCTTTGTGAGGATATTTCTGTGCAAGTTGGTCACCTAAATATGCATTTCTGCAGCCTTAGTGTCACAGCAGTATCACCTCATGCCACATTTACTGCATTTTATATAAAGCTTAATCTATGCCACCATTTATTCACATAATAGGATAGCACAAGGTCAACTCTGAATTAGAATTTTAGAGCACATCTGGCTCAAGAGGGATTTGTGATATACAATTATATCGACCTAGCACAAACTGATGGGACATCAGGCAATACAATTTTAAAAAGTAGCTTTCTCATCACGTGTAAAGATCAAGTAAGATATTGGCTTACTAACTGATTAAAAGTGGCCATTAGGCTACAGTGAATTGGCATTGTTTCAGCCCTCTCAGAGAAATTAAGTCATTTTCTGTATCTAAGCTCTGCACCTGTAACTGCTTTCAGACCCACAGGTTGCTACTGTATTTAATCACCCAGAAAGATGTCGACTAAATACATCAGCTGCAATTTCACCATTAGACTCCATATAGCACACACTGAGTTTGACAGTTTGGATGAA
>JANJYQ010383206.1:0-15742 GCA_024605255.1 Rastrelliger kanagurta | reverse complement strand
AAAAAAAAAAATACAAAGAGATGTATGCAGTATAAACTGTTTTTATTGAAGTTAACATGTTGTTTTAAATAGAACAAGGAGTACAGTAGGATTAGAACAACTAGGAGTCTACTGGGAAATAATAAACAAATGAATAATTAGAAAACCAGAATACAGAGACAAGTACAAGTACAGACTACATTTATTAGCATACAGTTTTTTATTTTGTTGAGATGAGAATACAGTATTGCTTTGGTTACACTATACAGTCAACACATACAATGGATATTCTTGTTACCCATGGCTACTTAGTTGAATTTGGCAGTGAATGGTAAAGGAATGTCAACCTCAATCTGTCTGTCACTTACTCTCACAAATTGCTCAACATTTTTGCTTTTTTCCTGGAGGGTGCTGATGACATTGTTATGGAAAGCATTCACACGTTTAACCATTGTGGCAATCCAGGACTGGATGTCAGCTTGAAGCTGTTCACTAGACATGTCAGCCAAAATATTCTGTAGTTTAGCTTTCACTGCTTCTAAATACTCCATAACAATTCTATGGGCCTGTTCGACCTGCATGGCAACATCAGCCAGGACACGAGAGTTGATGGCATCATTGTATACATCAGTCACAAAAGTGGAGAGCTTCTCAACATTTTGAGATTTTAGGGTTTGGAGGAGCCTCTCACCTTGTGCAATGGTAAACTGCACAAATTCAGAGAATTTACTAATGATGTCTTCCAACTGGATATCTCCCATTTTCCTCACAGTGACAATCACTTGGCGCTGGATTCTCCTCAAAGCTACCAACAAATCATCAAGAATTTCTCTTCCACTGACAACATAGCTGGACCCAGGAATGGTAAATTCAATGGCTTTAAAATAATCTAACCCTGCTGTAAACATGGAAGAGAAATACTCTGGCATCTTTTCAATAGCCTCCTCAGATACATTTGCAACAAAGGCACTCAATTTCTGGTAAACCTCAAGCCCAGACAACCTCTCCTCAAAGCCAGGGATCTGAAACTTGGTCTCTCTCAGGAATTTAACAACGGCATCAAGAACAATCTCAACTTTCTTTTGGTATTCTTTCAGGAGCAAAATGGTCTTATCTGTGACAGTTGCCATAGTATTAGAAGGATATACTGCTGCAAGGTTGTCGACAGCTCTCCTGAACATCACTTTACCCTGCTTTCCAGCTTGTTCAAAGGAATCCCCAAGGTTTCTGGCCTGCTCATAGACTGCATCATATGTAATGCCGCCATAGAAAGAGACCATTTCCACGAATACGGGAACCTGGTTCTTCAGTCCCAGCATCATCTCATTGGGCATTTCCATATTCCAGGTTGTCTGAAGGTTCAGTTTCTCGGAGTTCATCACAGACATCTTCAGACCCAAGATGTCAATGTCTGTTGTTGGCTCAGACTATAGAGAAGACACAAAACAATGATTTTACAACAAGTATAGATTACATTATTTTGCACTGAAATTAACTGTCAATGAATAATTTGTAGGTAAATAAGGAGGCAATAGTGCTCTTACCGGGTAGCGACCATAGAGTCTTGCTTTCACTTGTGCTGGGCGCTCAGCCTGCATTTGAACTGCGATGAGTCCGGCAGATGGAGTGGACATTGAAGCAACAAGGCCTTCCACTGGATTTCCAGTAATCTCCTGGTTGATTTCCATAGACAGACCACGCAGATTGACCTTTGCTGAGTTGGCGATGGAGGTATCCACATTGTCATAACTTAAGGTGATGGTGCTGTCATGGCTTCCCTCTACCATTGAATGTTTTACAGCCAGAGCAGAGACCATTTTGAATCCATTGTCAATGTTCACATTGGTGTTGCACTCAATTTTTCCAGTCAGAAGCTCACATTCAGAGGATGAGGAAGCGTCAAGTTTCATGACAATCCCGTCCTGGTTAAGGATGCTGGCATCAGTTTTGAATGTAACCATTGCTGTTTTCATGGAAAAATCATAGGTCAGATCACCCATGACTGGGATGTTAATGCTTCGAATTTGGGGCAGAGTGATTTTTGGGATTGTCAGCTTGCTAAGAGCAGATGGAACATGCAGAGCAGGCATTGTGATGAGACTGAAGTCAGGCACTGGAATGGTGAATGTAGACACTTCAACATTCATCACTGGGACTTTGTATGCAGGGACTGTAATAGTTTTAGGCAATTCAATGCTATATTTTTCATACTCTGCCTTTGCTTTGGCATAAGATGTAGAGAGGATGTCAGCAGCCTTATCCTTACCGATGAGAACATTTTTATGCAGAGTCTTGACATTGGCATTGATGGCATTGATGACTGGCTCCATATTAATGTGAATGGTGATCACCTCAAGGCTTTTGATGTACTTAATTTTGGAGTTCATGTCAAATGTCTGCTGGGTTGTGATGAGGAGTTCGCTAAGGCCAGTGTCTTTCCACAGTGAGTAGTCTTCCACTCTTGGTGTGCTTATACCAAAAAATGGCACAGTCATTGCAGGAATGGTGATAGGCTCCACCAGTACATCAAGATTTGCTTCTCCAGTAACCTGGTAATATATGTTAATTTCCCTCTCACCATTATCCATGTTGATGTTATGAGAGTATTTGTACTGGTTGAATCTAGCCACACCTGTCCAGCTAGTTTGCTGCACTTCGGAGTTCAGGGTAAGAGCGATGTCATTCTGAAGATCCACTTTTCCGGACAGCTTGAATGGAAGGGCAACCTTGGCATTTCCCTTATTCTTGGTGTCAAACACAAGCTCACTAGGGGTGACTGAAGCAGCAGCAGAGTTTGAGAGAGTTCCCTCAACCAGTCCAACCAGCTCTGCATTATGAGAGGCAGTGAAATCAATTTTCATATCTTCAACCTTAGCCTGGAACTTCATCTCTGCAATGCTGTTTCTCATGAATGGTGTTTCTGTCTCAGCCTTGGCATCAACAATTACATGGCGGTAAATGCAAATATCAGCAACCATATTTTGATTGGCTTTGAAATGGCTGCTGCCTGTTGCTCCAGTGAAGGTAATTTTGGTTGTGTGGAGATCCATGACCATCTCCATGTCACTCTTGTGGGTTAGCTCATCTGAAAAGTCCTTAACTGCATATTTTTCATTGGCCAGATTGTTAATCTTAAGACTGGCAGAACCATCTTCAAGCTTGAAAACTGTCTTTTGATTCATTGATGCATCGCTGAAGATGTTGAGGGGTGGCATGTTGACATCATGTTTGTAGCTAGTCTCCACTGTGGCAGACACTCCATTTTCCATTGCAAAGAATGCATTATTGACAAGCTCTGCAACATAGATCTCAGTTGCGACCTTAGCAGTAGTATCAGCAGATGCTTGAGCTGACAGACCATAGACAATCATTGTTCCCTTGTGGTTGAGTGTAAAACTTGACTGGTCAACCTTGATGTCCTCAGTGATTGACAGACGACTCATCTTGGGCAAAGCAACATGTGTACTGGCATCTACAGTGAAGTCAAGGACTTTCAAGGTAGATGTGGCCTGTGAGTTCAGGTTCATTTTGAACTCTGGTGTGAGTGATGCAGTAGTGGTGTTCTCCAGGTCAGCAGTGGTCCTGAGGTTATAATGAGGTGAGACTACTCTGAACTCTCCATAGAGTTTTCCAAAACAGGGAATCTTGCTCATGTCTGTCACTTTCTCCTTCAGCTCCATAGTGAATGTGTCATAATCAAAAGATTTGATTTTTTGGACAATTCTCATGAAATAGTCACTCATGTCATCAAGCAGCTGTTTGAAGTCAAAAGAATACAATTCGTTCACAAGCTCCTGAGCAGGCACCATAAGCTTTTTGATCAGAGGCTGGATGTCAATTGGTCTGATAGCAGCAAATGCAGACTGGATCTTTTCCCTCACCTGATACAGCTTCATGATTTTAACAGCTTCATCCATTACAGCCTCAATCATCTTCTCAACCTCATAGTTGGAGAGAATCTCTTCTATTTTGCCATACATTACATTGAATTTATTAGCAATGTTATGCTTCTTGATCCAAGCCATGATGGCTTCTTTCATTGATTTCAGCACATTCATGACTTTGTCAGTTGGGAACTTGGCTACCAGGTTGGTCATGACATTTTCCACTGAGTTGATATACTTTCTCAGATCTTCAATAAAGAGGTTGAAGTCAAAGTTGTCAATGACCTCTTTCAGTTCTGACACCTTGTTCTGAAACTTGGCGCTGATTTCATATTTGGTGTTAATGTCTTTCAGCATCTCAATGCTCTGGTCCATCAGCATCATCATTGTGGTCTTAGCATTTTCAAAGACTGCAGGTAGGTGCTCAATGAAAGGGATCTGGATAAAGTGGCTGTCACTGTTCTTGTCGTATTTCACAAATCCAGAGATACCGTAATCTTGGCTAGCTTCACTGAAGAGGGTGGTAGAGACTTTGCCTTCCATCTCAATACCCATTCTCTCTGCATTGTTGTAGGCTTCCATTTCTTGTTCAAACCTGTGGTCATTCACATTGGATGTCATCTTCAGTGTGACACTTTGTTCTTGGAGACTCAGCATGCTGCTGAACTTGTTGTCCATATTGGTATTGATAGTGTCTCTGCCTTCCAGTTCATGAGTGGTTGAGGCTCTGTACTCAAATGAATGTATGAAGGCCACGGGTTCTGCTTTCAGGAGGAACTTGCTGTATAGTTCACCACTCTGCTGTCCATACAGATGCACTGCACCATTTGAGTTGAACATGGCGTCAATGTTCAGGGTGAAGGGCTCAGCAACAGTTTTGATTGTGCTGTCTAAACGAAGAGATTGTGATTTGAAGTTGGCAACATTGTTAAACTTCATGGTCAGACCAGCAACCTCCATATCAGTGGCATGTGTCATTTGAGATCCCAGGAGTTTACCATTGGTATTGCACTTAGCAGACAGGGCCATGTCAACAAACTTGATTTCATAGGTGTGCTTGAGCTCCTCCTCTGAGAAGACTCCCATCATTGTTCCAGTCAGCTCCATGTTGTAGGGCTGTGCCTTGAACTGGGCATCATTCACAAAGTTAATCTCCACGATCTTCAGGTCATTTTTCACCATAACTGAGGCTGTGAAACGCTCCACGTTGATTGTGATGTCATGCATGTAGGAGTTTCTCTCATCAAGGACGTTGTCAGTCTTGGAGCTGAGGGCAAAAGATCTCATTGTAAGAGACAGTGCGTGGGTATTTTCAGTCCTCATCTCATTGAAAGACCCAACCAAGTTGTTGGAGAGGACCAAGCCATCTTCATTTACTCTCAGGTTCACTCTGTTCCTGGTGTTCATGTCAAAGAGGTTACCCTTAAACATGCTGTTGAGATAGACTTCTGTGCTTGCAATCTTTCCTTCAACATTGAGCTCTGCTTTGTTCTCCTTAATGCCTCCCTTTGTGGTGAGAGACATGGTGGCACCAGAAGTGTCAAGTCCACCATGGAAAACGTTCTCAAAGGTCATTGGGCTGTGCTGAGCAGTTGTTGTGGAGCTGGTGGTCAGGCCATCCATGTTCAGGGTCAAGGCTGCTTTGTGAGATGCAATGCTTGAAAAGATGTTAATGGAAGCATCAGCATTGAGTTCCAAGCCAGAGGGATTCATGGACCCAGTAAGCAGAGAATAGGCACGGTTTTCTGTAGCTTCAACTTGATTCTCAATTCTGAGGCTGGTCTGTGCTGCAGAGGCAGAGAACTCTACCTGGTTACGAAGGATTTTCTCACCAGACTTGGTTACAGAGTCAGACTGGATGGTAAGCATGACATCCTTGTAGTTAAGGCCAAATTTGGTGGTGTGCTTGATGGGGTCACTGTTAATGTTGGTGTTAGACTCAACCAGAAGTTCCTCATTTTCATATGATGCCTTGATCTTGTTTACAACCTTCAGGATGTCAGAGGTCATGCTCAGTGTGCTCTCCATTCTTGCTTCTTTCTTCGCTGGCTCAACAGAGAAGGTGTTCTGATAAGTGGTGCTAGCAGTCATGGGTCCAATGTACACACTACCATCTGTGTTGACATCTCCAAAGAGCATGTTTGAGTCGAGGGTGAACTGGTTGGTCATAGTCAGAGAAGTCTCCAGACCCAGAGGGGCATTGACTTTCATGTTGTAGACACCTGATGACATAACTTTGTCTGACACAGCAATGCTTTCCATCACATCAAAATTTGTACTCATGAGTTCATGCTCCAGGGAAACATCCATGGTAAATTTCATGGCTTCATCTGCTGTTTCACTAATTTCTGTAGATCCTTTAAAACAAAATCAGTAAAACATTAGTTAGTATCAACAATTATTTTCTTTCTGTTCTGTTAACAAATAAATCCATATTTTTTTCTAATTTAAGAAAACAATCATGAAATCATGATGAAATTACCCTGAGTTGTGAAAGAGAGGAGTTTGATTGGACTCTCAGCTATGACTTTGAATTTGGCCAAGTAGCTAGGAGACTCTGCAGTGTTGTTGCCAGCAGACACAATTGTCTCCCAGTTATAGTAGTTGCTGTTGACCTTGGCAGATGCTTCCACCATTCCCATCAAAGGCAGGGTGATATCATATTCAGAGGGAATGTTAAAAGTGGGGATTTGGATCTCTCGTGGGCCAAACTCTACTCCCAGCTGAGGCATGGAGATGTGTGGGGAGGTGACTGTGGAAGGTATCCGTAGCTCTTCAGATGATTTGCCTCCAAGGGGCAGAGGAACAGTGATAGTCAAACGGTCCTGGTTGAACCTGTATCTGATGGTGCTTTCACTGGTGAAAGGATGCAAAAGAATGTTAATTTAACATTTGTTAAATTTAAAACAGAAATTAAGAGTAAATGTCCTTAGTTTATTATTTATTTGGGACAAAATTGAAAATTGAAAAAATAATTGCTACAATACATTTTGAACAGATTATACTTACAGGTCCATGAATAGGTTGGCAGGCACAGAGGGCATTTCCACCATTGCCATATTGTTCCGCACAGTGTTAACACAAGGAACATCAGCTGAGATCTTGTCCATCCAGATATTGCTGGCCTGGTGAAAGAATGTCACATTTTTCAGGCTTTAGACTGGAAAATCTGGATTTAAGTCAACGTCATGAATAGTACAATTATTTCATTCTTTTTTACCTCAACTGCCTTGTTGAAGATGTGACGCAGTTTCATGTCAGTCTTGACAATCTGTTGGTCCATGACATCCTCCACAACCTGTTTGACCCAGGCCTGGAATGCATCATTGTAAGGCACCAGCATCTTAGTATCAGCATTCATGTTGGACATCAGCTGAACCTCAGCCTGATCTTTACCTGATGTAGAAAGCATTTAGAGTTTTAATTTTACATTTGAAACAGCGTTTGGAAAAATCCTTAATTTATCAGTGTTTGAAGTTCATTAGTAGTTTTATTAACAAATGTACCATATTTGAATGTGACTGCTTGAATGGATGAGGTCTCTGGAAGCTTGACATCACTCTTGATCTCCAAGGTGAGGCTGTCAGCATTCTTCATGGTCACAGTGATCGCAGCATCAGTCTTGAGTGAGGGGACCAACAACTGAACCTGCATCATGCCATCAGTCATGGCTTGAAGCCTGTGATTAACAGAAAACATGATCTTCTCAATAACCCAATGTCAAAAAACTTAAAGATTGTTAAAAGTGGGCATGGTGTGTGTTACAATACCTAGCTTTAAATCATATATTTATTAAAAAAAGATTACAACTTGGTTGACTTACTGGGCACGGCCAGTCAGAGAGAGCTGTGGGACATTCTTGTTGGTGATCTCGAGAATAATGGATTTGCCTCTGGTATTGCTGTCAGTCATGCCAAGCTTGACACCAGTCTCAACATCAAAGTCAGGTATTTGGATTTGGGTGGTGAAGACATTTCTGTTCCTGTTGTATCTTAGGGTGGCTGTAGCCTCAGTAGTCTTTGCACCTAATTGGAAAAATATAACTTTGTTACTGATGTCTGAAATGCTACAAAATTCAAATGAAGAAATTGACTCATAGAAAAACTGGAGTCATTTTTTATATATGACGCTCATACCCTCAGCTCTCAAGATCATCTTCAGTGAATCAACTTTCTGGCGGCCATCTTTTCCTTCATTGAGGAGATTGTAGGCGATGGTAGCTGTGTATTCAGAGATCCCTGTGATAGGCATTAAGTCTACATAAAACCTAGGGGAAAAAGAACAAAAATTAAATCTTTTTCTATTATATTGTTATTTGTGTCAAGAAAACCACAAAACGGCATGCCTTGTATGGTATGTGTGTATCAAAATTGAATTACCTTTACTTAGTTTTTATTCCTTACTAGTACATTTACACATATGAATCCAACTAACAATCACACCTCGGCTTTTTCAATTAATTTTCCCATTCTTGCCCTGCCATTGCCATTATTTCTTAACTTTAAAAGAGACATGAAAGATAAATGGCCTCACCACATGATTGCATTCTCATAAAACATTATCTAACAAACTTAAATATGCCCAATTGCACAGAAGAGGCGCCCTTAAAATGCAATTTCTTTGTGACTCAATGAATAATAATCATCAAGTATATTGATATTATTTTGACAAAACAATCAATTTTCAAGTTAGGACTTACGTTGTCTCTCCATCCGCGGGGAAGAAAGGGAAAGGAGTCCTATCACCAGTGTCAGCATACATTGAATTAGTGCATAATCTCACATTAGAGAGCACAAGGTCACAGCTGTTTTCACCCAGTCTGTGTGGGATCATGGCAGCATAGCCAGCACCCACAGTCATCACTTTATTGCTATTTCAAGGGAAGAACAGAAAAATTAGTATCCATCCCATATTGTTTAATGTGCTTTAATAAAGATCTGTAATATACTGTGATACCACACAATGAGATTCATTAAACAACTTGCTAGTGGCTTTGTTTTATTCTTGGTTAGTTTTCACGTATAAATAAATGAACAGAAAAGTATTGAATCCAATAAATATAATATATTAATTATTTAGTGTTATTTGTTACCTGATACGGAAGAGCTTGCTGGTTTCCTGTGAAACAGGGAAGGAGAATTTGACCTGGTTCTGCTCCATGGTGATCTTGGCATTGACTGTGCTCTGATGGAACATGTTGGTGCGCATCTCAATAGCGGCGACAATAAATTCAGGGACACTGACTCCCATTTGAGTCACAAACTCAAGTCCAACAGAGGGCATGAACAGGAGTTCCTTCTGTGAACAGATCACATGAAATGAGAAAAGTTGCAGGGTGATGAAAATATACCAAATAGTTCTTCTACAATCAAATATATATAATGAATTATTATTGTTATTGTAGGTTTTAATCATACTTGAGGTTTTACATTTTTTATGGTTTATAATTTACCTTGTTTGGAGTGATGAGAAGGCCTCCCTTTGCACCAGGAGTAAAGGTACCAGACAGAGCAAATGTCAGAGGCATGCCAGATGCTGTTGGCAAGATGAATTTGTTGTCCATGAAAATGTAATGGGCAAAGAATTCATTGTCAGTGCTGGACATCAGTTGAGTCAGAATCTGAAAAATAGAATAAAAAAATCAGTCATTATGAATGCTCTCTTGTTGTGGTAAAGAAAAATATTTTTTTCGAGACAGACATTTTATGAAATGAGTAAAAGGAAAAGAATAATTAACAGTACCTTAGTGGGAAGGATCCTCAGGAGAATGTCTGCATACATCTTTATGTTGTTAGCAACAAACTTCAGATCGCTGCCCTTAATGAAGCCAAGCTCAGTTTCCATGAGCCTAAGGTAGGCCATGGACTCTGGGGACTCTTGATTCTGCAGATCTTTAACCAGCTTGACAAAACTGTGCTCAATGTCTTTCAGAAGATTTTTGGGTACCTTAGGAAAGATTTCCATTGAATTCTAATTATTGTCAGTGGTGATGATATCAGTAGAAATAAGCAAAATAAAACATTTAAAATATTCAACTGAATAAATAAGTGAAATAATATACCTGCTGCCCTTCTGTTTTCAGGGGAGCAACCCATTTGTCCAGAACTTCTTTGATCTTAATTGGCATCTTATCCTCAGCCCAGTACAGCGCCTTGGACACAGTGTCTGGGAAAAAGCCATTCTTTCCAAACAAAGCATCAATGGCTGGCTCGAAGCCTCTTCCATCCATGCCAACCTACCAGAAGAAAAAAGATCATTTGATTCAAAAACAATTGAGAGGTTTAACATACCTAACTGTGTTAAAAGTTTGAATCTGGGATAAATAACAACAACAACAAAACTATTTAGGTTTAATTTCAGTGGCAGATAGGTGGGGTTAATCAGACTGAAAAAGTTCTGTCCAGAATGGGATAAACTTTGTTTTCTACTGTAATACTGATTATTATAGTCTATAGTATAACATACCTCCCAAAGATCCATATTGTAACCAAAAGCTTTCAGGGTGGTTTCCAGCAAGACTTCTCTGGGTAACTGGCTATTGGTATCAAAGACAATGTTCCCCTGAATGTTGGCCTGCATGTTTTCATGTGCCATGCCCAGTTTGTAGTTGCGAGACAGTGTGGTGTAGTCACTGTGTGTGGCAACATCAGTGCCCTGAAGAGCATTCATTATCTTCTCACCAAGCCTGAGGTAAAAGAAATACCAATTATTTGAATATATGTCTTTGGGTTGTTAAATCAGCACAGTATTTCTATGAATTAAGGCACAATGTTAATGTAAACTGGTACTCCATTCTTACTTCTGGGTCTCTGAATCTTTGGAGGAAATGATGTTGTAGACATGGGAGGTCACAAAGGCCTTGACCTGTGTGTTCTGCTCCTGATTAACCAGCTTCTTCACCATCTCAATGTCACTGTCCTGGGGATTCTTCATCAGAACCAGGTATGCTGCCAGGCGCTTCTGTACAGCACCCTTGGGGTACTGGCAGACCCTCTGAAGATTAGAACGAACCTGGATAGGAAAAGAAGAGTAATATGTTTGTCAGTTTACTTCAAGAATGCTGAGAAATGGGTACAGTCTTTCTATGGAGGAGGGCGTTAGTTACCTCATCTGTCACAGACATGCGTCTGAAAGCCTGGATGGCAGCAAGCTGCACAGACAGAGTGGTTGCAGGCTGTCTCATGCACTTCAGCAGGATAGATTTAATGGCAGGATTAGCAGCTTCCATTGCATCGCCCATGTTTCCAACAACCTGAATTTAACGACAAAGAAAATCAGAAAAAATATAGAACTGGAGATTGCTATATAAGGTTATGTTTTTAAAGAGGTCTAAATTCAAAACTGGTCACCTACCCTCAAAGTCAGGAAAGTCAGATCTTTCTCCCCAGCACAGTCAGCGCCCAGGACGGAAGCCATGAATTCAGAAACAGCAGTGATCTCAGGGGTGACTTTGCCCTCAGCCTGATACAGTCTAGTAATAAAGACAGACATTAGTTACATCAGGAAACACTTCTCACATCTACAACACTGGGTAGAACTACCTTTAGATTATATATAGGTCTACTTACTTCCTGACTACATTGCTCAGGGCATACATGATGGGTTTGCTCTGCTTGTTCTGAGCCATTGCCAGTATGTCATTGACCATGAGGCGGGAGGGGTTAGGCAGCAGTCCCAGGGCATAGACAGTAGCATCAACTTCAAGAACAGCAGCTTCGTCAAAGGTTCTGAGGACCTTCAGCATAGCACTGGTGCACTCTGGGGTGCCGCACTGAATCAGAGCTTGCCATGCCAGAGATTGGGAAATCTCAGTCATCTCAACAGCAGCAGATCCAAGGACATCAACCTTCAGGCCACGGAGCTCAGACACCAGTTTTTGGAAGAGGGTGGCTCGGTCCTTGGCCTCAAAGGGGCGCTGTGTCAGGGCGTTCAGTTCCTGCATAATGGCAATAACAGCATCCTTGGTTTGCACAGGGGACTTGTTGTCAGCAACATCCATAGGCAAGCGCTTGAGGTTGGCCTCATCTGTACAGAATTACAACACAAACAGTGAGTAAATGCAATAAATTATGACACATTTGAAATACTGGGGAAATTTTGATATCTTAGCACATATTTTTAAAACAAAACACTCACTGCGGTCAAAGACTCTGTCATTGATCTTGGCAGTCTCTCTCAGAGTCACAGTTTGCTTTACCACAGTAGAAATTCCATATTCACTTCTGTTTGCAGAAAAGACAATTGGAACAAATGAATGCATTTGGTTAGTAATTATTTTATTTAAAACTATTTGAAAAAAATGAGTTAGTGTTTAATGTTAACCTACAAAATGTGCATACTTAGAACAAAATAATTAACCTTACCAAATTATATGATCAAATGTTAATATGTTTTAATAATAGGCTTATGAGTAAAAAAACTCACTGTTTAAATGGAACATTTTTACTTTTTAGAATAGACACCCTGTCCACTCTGGACATGGATCACTTTGCACTTTGGTCAAATTAGATACTCTCCTATGATTTTGTTGGTACTTTGTTTTGTAAAAATTACCCGTGAGAGAAGGGCATGTAGATGTGTTTCTCTGTGCAGGTTCCACTGGTCATGTGCTTCTTCTGGTTGTCAAACTGGTAGTTGCAAGTCTGGGTGCTTTTAATCATCTTGGACAGAGGATAGTTCTGACAGGAGAGAGACAACAAGAAAACATCCATGTTTTGTTAGATTTTGTGGAAGAACAGGCTGCTAGGAAAACATCTGATATAACCAGTCAGTCTTTTTGCAACTTCACCTTTCCTTTGCTTTTTAATGTTTTTGTTGATTTATACAGTGAAAAAATAGTGACTTGGTAAATATATGATTCAGTCAGTTAAAAGGATTTAAAACATATCATTGTGCTTTAACTTTAGTTTTTGCCTAAGCTTACCAAAAACTAAAGTTTTGCCTAAGCTTACCATGCCAGAGATGAGGGCCAGGGGGCTGGTGTCCTGCCTACGGGCCATGAACCAGTCACATTTGGAAAGATCCCGGCTAACAGTGACATCAGTGGCGATGTCCTGCCTGGAGTTGACAGTGAAGTCGGTGGAACAGACTCCATGCACGGTGGCCTGAAAAAAATTATTAGAGTATCATCAATGCTGAGGACATTGGAAATAATTCAAAGCAATAAAGCTGCAACAGTCAAAGTGGTAAACATGTTTTCTGTCCAATAGCAGTTTGACTTAATCAGATTGATTGATCTGAAAGATTACACTCTATTATGAGAGCAGGTGATGCTATTAGCAAGATAAACTTATCTAGGACTTTGACCTACAGCTGAAGATTGTCATTTGTGGGAACATGATGTTACAGGCATGCATTTATCACCTGTGACTGGGGCATCTTATCTATTCATTGTGCAACTTATTTATCTTTTCATGACTCCACACCACAAACAGGTCTCAGCTCTACTTGGTGACTCTGGCCTGAATTGATTTATCACTACATGCCCCGATAAAGCAAAAAAAAAAAAAAAAGTAATAAACAGGCAGGGGAGTAGCTCATACCATTTCTTTGTTCCTCTCTTCTTCCATTACTGGCACGATGAGAGCAGAGACAATTCCCCTCTTGATGTTCAAGATGTTGACAGGCTCATCATCCTCAGGGAAGAGTTTGACATCAGTCTGTCCCTCCACTGTGATCTTCAAAGTATTCCTGTTGACATGGACAGAAAACAATAATCATTTACATGATTTAGTTTATCTTCTCCTTCAGATTTTAGACTAAAAAGTAAAGATGACTGCTAAATCTTTTCCGGAAGAATAAAGATGGTACTTACTTGGCCATGGCAGCTTGGAAAGCCTCAACTCCCTCAACGGGACGATACACTGAGTTCCCATCTCTGCCCACTTCAGCAATCTCACTCAGAGAGCACTCTGTTGTGCGGAGGATGAAACTACAGGTCTGGGGCACGTCAACCTCAACCTGTGCAACAGATTAAATATTGTTTTTAGAACCACTGTTTTCCATTCAGGGTCAGGGGACTGTCATGTTTGTGGTTATGATCAGGGTGGTGAGACATACTTTGCAGGAGACTTTGGGGCTGCTCTTGTTGTCGGTGGCTCTGGTCATGCCGTTAAAGGTCTCAGCTTCGTAGTCATACACAAAGCGCCTGAAGTTCTTGAACCTTTTGGCCACTAAAAATGATTTGAAACACCATTTATAAAATTGTAACATTAATGATTTATACACTGTACAGACTTTTACACTAATATATAAATATCACAGGCTTTAAATATCTTTGTCTATTTTAAATTGATGGTAAAAAACTAAGAGATCATCATAAACACATTGGCAGGTGAGCTCATCATCAAGGATATCTTCTGGTTATATACCGGTATGTTTTGCATTAAGTAACAGGCAAGAATTACTGTAATTAATGAAAATAATAAATAACAATACATACAAAAACACACTGGGGATTGTTCAGCACTTCCCACATCTTGCTCTGTAAAAGACAAAGACAAAAGTGTTTGCTGGACTTTTTAAAAACCCACATCCTGATAAAAAAAATGACTAAAAACAATAGTCAAAATATAAAACATGCTATTATATACATACGAATAGATTTAGATTTATAAAATACCCTTAAATTCTATTAGCTTTCAAATAAAAATCTTAATACTTACGGGCTAGTGTGGAGGTGCCCAACAGCAACAAAAGGCAGAGCTTGATACCCCCCATGATGGGTTTAGTAAAGCTCCTTGAAGCCTAAGATAGAGAGAGCCCTCCTCTTTCAGTGAAGACTAATCCTTTGCCTCAGTCCTTTGGCTTTTATAGTCCTCCAGTCTTACTGTATGTGATCACCCGGACCTGCAAATGTGTTGCCCTGGTTCCAAAGTCTGACTGGTCCTTGTGGCAGGCCAAAGGTAAAAACATTTCACAAACCAAGACTTGTCTGTCAGCACTGGATGGGGGTGGTCTGTGTGCTTATATTATGCTTATTTGGCTTATGTTCTAGTATTTGGGTGTATGCTCTTTTGACACAAAGCTCATACTGAAGGCACTTTTGAAGCAAAATTTAATATAATTGTGTTTTTCATGATCTAATAGATACCTTTATCTAAAGAACTGCTTGCAATAAGATCACTGTCATAAAATATAATCGCAATCACTTACCTTGATTGCTTGTTTGTAGTGCTCAAAGGGCAGCACACAAACTAATTTGTTAGTACGTGCATCTGTGTGGGCTACCTAATTTCTAGTGAGCCAGCCTTTTCTACCTAATAAAAAGTATTTTCTGAAAGTTAATTGAAATGTTATAGTTTTGACTTTTGTCAAGGTCTAGTTTCTTGTTGTCACATATTGATCTCCTTTTGATTAAGTTAAACATGTTCAACTTAATCAAAAGGAGATCAATATGAGACAGTTTTTTATTTAAACCTTTTGAACACAAACTGTTTTTTATAGTATCCCTCTAACATCCACTAATATATATAATATAAATATACGTTACAGAGAGTCAACCTATGTCCCATGACCTTTTTACAATATGAATCATACTGACGCAGAAACGAAACCTGAGTCATCTGCTGCTTTTGTTACTTGGAGACTGGTAACACCACATATCAGAGCTTCTCTTAAAACTGTAACATTTGTTCCTTTATACTGTATGTTTATTTATATCTTATCATTATTATTTTCATAGTATTAGTAGAACAGGCCCAAGGGACAATGACTAATTGGCATCAATAATGGCTGCTTTACATTTAGGTATGTCAATTCTCTGACTCTGAGATTTTTATGGAATCTGTATGGTTTATTGGAATGATGAATGTAATGGAGCCATTATTAATATTATTATCCGCATTAGCTTTTCACAATTCAAACAGTCTCCTATGACT